>JASDQU011247626.1:22834-33327 GCA_032191745.1 Picea mariana
GCCGTGTTCGAGTTTCACTTGCATCGGTAAGTTTCTCTAGTGTTGGTTGTTGTAACTATTCTTCCAACTAGTTTAGTGTTTGCTTGTTTTATCTTATAGGGACTTTCCTAGTGTGTGTTGTTTTTGAACGAATATAAAGCCCTAGTGTGTCTTTGATCTTCTCACATAGTGGAGGATCACGAGCTCCGCCGGTCACAAAGGATTCTTGGCTTGCCACCAGTTACACTGGAGCCACCCCTGCCACCGCTAAGGTGAAAGCTAGACCAACAAGGGTCTTTTGAAGCGAATGGGTCACCAGAAATCACACCTGACCAACCTCTGGTAAAGGAACTTTCCACACCTTTAAAGTGGATGGTAATGGAGGCAAATCTTGTCTCTTCTTCTAGGAATCCTAATATTCCCACCATGGTTGTCATCATAGGGGGTGTTCCACATCCTACCCCACTGTCAGTCCGAACCACCATGGTCTCGATTGCCTCTACCCCGAGCAGTGGTCCAATCCCATATTTGGCGACGACCACTGCTCCTTTCACACAGAGTGCGACAGGCCCTTCGTTCTCATATGAGATGCCTAGCTCAGGTACATGTCTTGTACTATCCTACTCCACTTTGCAGACTTTAGGTCTGGGCGCAGGGAGCTCTAATGCTCCTCTGTAATGACCCATGGGGGGCACTTCAGCTCCTTTTAACGCTTTCCCTTATGGGAGAGGTCATATACCTCCTTCGTCTCCTTCACTCGGTGGTACCCACTAGCAATCCATTGGGCCAAACACACACTATAGTTCAATTGGAGTAGGGAGTCAAGGACCACCTTCTCATAATATGACGGTAGGGTTGACACCATTTTCTTTGTTTGATGTGTTTGTAACACCACTTTCTCGTCAGTTGCTTTCCTAATCGGGCCCAACCCCAGTTATGGCCAACCTAATCCTATGCAAGGTACTATTCCTGCACAGGGGGAAAACCCAGGAACTTCTTCCGCATCAAGACCTTGGAATTCTTGGCAAGGATCAGTTCCCTCGTCAGGAATGCCAATCTAGGGCAATTATTTTCACAACTAATGGAACCCTAGACAAGGTGCTATGCCTATGCCCATGGGATCGGCATGGGGAAACCTTTCCCAAAGTCCTTCGAATGTAATGCACGCCCAACCATCTATGTCCTATTTTGGGAATCAGCTGATGATGTCTCCTCACACGTAGAATCCATATGCTAGTCATGGCCATGGTTTTTAACAAAACCCTGGCCAACAACCCAACTTTTCCTAGCAAACTAGTGCTAGTCAAACTCCAGGCCCCTTTTTCCATGGTTATCATCAAGAACAACCAAAACTACCTTTCTTGGCAACTTTATATTTGCCAGACTTAACAATATAGTTGAATGACCCCATCTATCACGATCCACGTTGGCCTCCTATGCTGACGAAATTTCCTTCAGACATACCAAAGTTTGAGGCCAAGCCTAACAAAGATCTAGGGGATCATGTGACCACCTTCCATATTTGGTGCTCATCTAATTCGTTGAAATACGACTCCGTACAATTGCGATTGTTTCAACGCACTCTCATCGAGAGTGCCACAAAATGGTACATCGAGCTTGATCACTCGAGATATTCTTCCTTCAGTGAATTGGCAATGGATTTCCTAAACCATTTCCAATTACCTATGAGATACGACACCGACATAGAATTGATGGCCAATTTTGAACAGACAAAAGTTGACCATATCTTTGACCACATTCGAGAGTGGAGACACCAGAAGAGTTTAATTAAGGTACCAATCCCACCAACATTCTTGCTTGAGTGGTTCCTTAATTCTTTGGTCCCACAACTATCCAAATATCTTGCAACGTCAGGTGTGTTTTTCAAAGAAGATGCCATCATGAGAGCTCAACAACTTGAGCTAATTTATTCTCAATCTGGTTTACTGTATGAGGTTTTTCCTGATGCACCACGATCTATACTTGATAAAACTAGACAGAGAGTTGGAACACATGTCGATGGTATTGTAGGTTCAGCACAAACCAAGCCCACTGAACAAATGACAAAACAAATGCAGCAATTGTCTATAAAACATATAGCGGCCAGCCAAACTACTGTTTCGAATGCTCCCCCTACCCAAACGTTAGATGTACACATAGTGCAATCGACAAACCCAAAGGCCACCCAGGAGCCTGATGGAAAGAAAAAACAATGAAAGAAGGGTAAGGGGGATAAGAAACCCACTAATAATGTTGGCGGGGGAAACACTGAGAAACGAAATGCAAGGTATCCATGTAACCTGTGTGTGGAAGACCACCCGACCCACCAGTGTCCTTGGCTTGCAGAGGCCCAAAATTTTGTGACACAGAAACAACCTGTTGTGTTAACGAATCCATTCCAACATGGGAAAAACCTAACCCAAGCCTCTACAAGCACAGAAGGGGGTAGTCAAGGATCCTCTCCATCTTCAAACAACCCTGCATTCGTGAATGTGTATATGATGAAAGGTGATGCTTTTATATCGACTAGAGAACATGACTATAGTAAGCCAAGCACCTCTGAGAAAGGAAAAGAAGTTGAAATCCCATATCTTCCTCTCTAGTTCGAGAGGAATTTGGGAGAAACAATGACACACATCCCAAAAGGTGCATTCAAGAAAGCTTCTCACAACTCAAATGCAAGGGCTGCCCAAAACTATTCTGTAGTGGAGGATTTATCTCAAACCCCTTGTGCGATGTCTGCTTTGGAGGTCCTCCATAGATGCCCTTCCCAGAGGAAAGATTTGTTAGCATCTTTAGGATCCACTAAGACTTGTAATCCAGGTACAATCATGCTAGACACAACCAACTTAAAACCTCATCTCCCTTACCATGTGGCATTTCAAATAGTAGTGGCTTACCCCACGAAAACTTTTACGTGGAACATTTTCTGCACAGTGGTTGATGAGGGCGCCTCAACATGTGTCATGTCATTGGCATGTTGGAAGGCCATTGTCCAACCCATTTTTTCGCCGTCACCTACTCTTCTTACCGCTTTGGATGATCGTTCGTTCTGACCACATGGCATCATCCCCTCTTTCCCTGTGCAGTTAGGAGGGAAAACCGTGTGCGTCGAGGTAGAAGTAGTCGATGCATCCCTTGACTATAATCTCTTGTTAGGTAGGAGTTGGACTTATTCCATGCAAGCAGTGGTTGCTACAGTTTTCTGGGTCTTGTTGTTTCCACACGAGGGCTGGATTGCGACCATTGATCAATTGTCCTTCTCTAGACCCGACCCTTCATTAGGGGCATCCGTAGTCCTGATGATTGATAATCCCCAACTGGGCATCATCAACGTAGGGGTTGGTTTGTGCCCATATTTGATGGGTACCTTTGATTACCTACCCCCTCAAGGCGATCTCAAGTTCATATCAGACCACCATAAGGTTGAGGATTTCCAAGTTTCATCGTTTCTCACAACTTACTTCAACAATCCATGGATTCTTCCTTCCCCATCGACCACGATGGAAGGGATAGGGCACAAAGGTATGTCCATTTCTTGTCTGTGGCAGAGGAAGCGTAATTTTTAGTCCAGCAAGCTTCAGCCGACATAAATCTAACTCCTGCACAAGATTTAGATCTGATCTCAGAGCCTATTTAGGCTTAAGGTTCCCTCGCCAATACTGATTCATTAGACTTAGTATTTCTCTCAGATGAAGCAATCATTGAAGCAATGACTAGTCCGGACAGACCCTGGGATGATCTCCATCACAGATCATACTTCCTCCCGGAGTTAAGTAGAATCAAAGCAGGGGAATTCACCTTGACTATGACTAGAGATAGGTCTTGTCCTATCAATCCCTTGGCTACACATGAGTTTTATGCTGAGGGTAATATGGAAATGATCACCGAAACTATACCGATTAATATCTCCAGAACCCCTAGCGTCATGGAGAATGTTTTCGTCAGCGCTGACTGTTCCCCCGAAGAGATTCAAATCTACACAGACTTATTTAATGAATTTCATGACGTTTTTGCTTGGTCTTATGAGGAAATGGTAGGCATTGATCCAAAAATAGTCGAACATGAAATTACAACTTATCTGGATGCCAAGCCAGTTCGGCAGAAGCTTCATCCAGTTAATCCCAGGAAAGCAACAACCATTAAGGTTGAAGTTAAGAAAATTCTCAAAGCCGGTTTTATCTATCCTATCCATTTGACCCAATGGGTGTCAAATCCTGTGCCAGTCAACAAGAAATAGGGCACAATTCGCATATGTATGGACTTTCGTGATTTGAACAAGGCTTGTCCAAAAGATAATTTTCCCACACCATTCATTGACCAGATAATTGATGAATGTGTAGGTTGTGAGGCCTTTTATTTCATGGATGGTTTTTCAAGATATAATCAGATACAAATCAAGCCCGAAGACCAACACAAAACTACATTCATTTGTCCATGGGGTACATTTTCCTATCATAAGATGCCTTTTGGTCTCAAAAATGTTGGAGCTACCTTCCAGCGGGCCATGTATTTTTCTTTCCATGATCTCAAGCATTTAGTCAAGGCCTATTTAGATGATTTAGCATCTTGATCTTGCAAGAGAATGGATCATCCCACACACCTCCGACTTATCTTTGAGCGATGTCGCTACTTCCAGATTCGCTTGAATCCAAACAAATGTAGATTTTTCATAACATCAAGACGTTTGTTAGGTTTCATAGTGTCAACAATAGGGATCATGGTCGATCCTCTGAAGGTTGAGGCAATAGTTCAATTGCTTCCCCCATGCACAATCCTTGAACTTCAGAGTCTACAGGGAAAGGCAAACTTTTTGAGGCGTTTCATTTCCAACTATGCCGATATCATGAAGGGATTTATGTCCTTACTAAAGAAAGATGTTCCTTTTCATTGGGATGATGTTGCTCAATGCTCCTTCAAAGCATTGAAACATGCCCTCACAATTGCCCCTCTGCTTCAGCCACCCAACTATAACAAAGATTTATTTTTATACTTGGCCAAAGTAGAGTCAACCATCAACATGGTCCTAGTTTAGGAAGATGATTTTCTCTCATTACCTAAGCCGAGGCCTCGTTAGACCGAAACTCAATTATTCTCATATCAAAAAACTTGCATTGGCAGCAGTCCATGTTGTTCAATGGTTCCGTCATTATGTTCTATTTTGCAAGACCACCATTATTGCCACTGTGAATTCATTTCAATACATGTTGACACGATGGGTAATAGGCAGGAAGATCAGTAGATGGATAGTTGTCCTCCAGGAATTTGACTTAGATTTCATTTTGGTGAAATCCCAAAAGTCACTGGTCTTCGCAGAACTTATTTTGGAACTTCCGGTCAAGTCAGGGGATGTTGTGCCCGAAGAATTGCCTATTCAAGGAGATATTCTTTTGATAGCATCTTCAGATCCTTGGTATGGAGATAGTCTACTCTATCTCTAGACTTTGAAGTGCCCCGCCTCTACTTCTCGTGATGAACGTCGTCGTATACGTCATCAAGACAAGAATTATCTCATCCTCGAGGACACTCTCTATCGTCGAGGTGTATATTGCGTTCATCGTCGATGCCTCACTCATGAAGAAGTGGAACTCGTGCTTAACGATTACCATACTGGAGCATATGGCGGTCATTTGTCTGGGTTGGAAAAAACCCAAAAGATTTTACAATCCAATTACTTCTGGCCGACACTAATCAAAGATTGTATCGAATTGTTCAAGAAGTGCCACCTGTGTTAGATCTTCTCTTGGAATATGAGGGCACATCTCGCTCCCATGTCTCCTGTCATCACAATTGGTCCCTTCACCAAGTGGGGAATTGATTACACTACATGCAACCCTCCTTCATCAAGGGGGCACCGTTATATCATTGTAGTTGTAGACTACTTTACGAAGTGGGTCGAAGCTATGCCAATATTTAAATATGATGGAGAGATTGCAACTCTCTTTTTTCTCAACCAGATAATTGCAAGGTTTGACATCCCAAGAGAGATTGTCACTAACCATGGCAGTCACTTTCAGAACCAAATGATGACTGAATTAACATCAAATCTTGGATTGCGGTAAGAACATTCGTCACCCTACTACCCCCAAGAAAATGGTCAGAGGGAAGCTGTAAATAAATCTCTTAAGACCATCCTACAACGAACGATCAACTTGACCAAGTCAAATTGGTATTTGATGTTATACTCGGCATTTTGGGCTTACCGAATGTCTGTTAAGACTGCAACCGGTTTCTCATCTTTTCAACTTGTTTACAGGCTGGAAGCAGTCTTGCCTATATAATGTCATATCTTATCCCTAAAATTGGCAGTACAATTACTTCCAGACACTTCTCCACTTGAAGAATGGTTATTATACCTTGAGTGACTCAATGAGAAGCATCGTGATGCGGCCCTGTCCAACGAGGCTCACAAAAAAAAAGTCAAGTGTTAGTATGATTGGTTCATTTATTCTCGGATTTTCTCTAAAGGTGACCTTGTCCTGGTCTATGACCAAGATAAGGACCCCCTGGGGGTAGGCAAATTCAAACCCATGTGGTTCAGACCTTTCATCATAAAAGAGGTTCTAAAAAAGGGTGCTTATCATCTGGTTGACTTTGAGGGAAATGCTTTGGCAGAGTCTAGAAATGGGCTCTACCTCAAGAAGTATTACTCATAGGTAGGTCACCTTGGGTAACGTTTTGTAACATATGTACAGTCTTTGTACTATTACTTTCTGGTTTCTTTTAGTATTATGGACGTGTCATTTTTGATGTTATCTTTTGTCACTATGGTAGATGTCAAGTGAATCAGAGGTGTTAATTGGGTATGCAGATGGTGCTAGCCGGCACACTCGGAGGCTTGCCTCCGTAGCTTGGGTAATTTTTACACCTCAGGGCCAGTTATTATATTCAGGAGGTATATGTTTAGGTGACACCACAAACAATGTCGCCGAGTACAGTGCAGTTATTGAGTTTCTTCGTGACGCCCTGTCATTTAGTATCTCTCATCTCCGGTTCTATTTAGACGCTCAGCTAGTTGTGTCTCAGTTAAATAGAGTCTACCGTGTTCATGATCGGACTTTACATCGACGATTCCTTAGGGTACATCTCTTAGAACAAATCTTTGATTATATTAAATATTTTCATGTTCCTAGGAGAATAAACCAAGTTACAGATACTCTAGCTAATCAAATTTTAGACTGGCATCTCACACACATATAAAAATACATACACATAAACATGTAAATACATTTTTAAAGGTAAATATGATCCATAAGACACAAAAAGACATAAAAATCCATATATAATATCATAATCATCAGAGTACATAGATGGACGCAAGCGCCTCAAAACAAAATATGACCAGTAACGAGTCATGGGGCTTACGCCCTCAAAAAATATATACAAGTAGAGCTCTTGGCCCGTGAAAAGTCTAGACTAACTAAATTCAGGGCCTATGGACCCTGTTGTAGTAATCAACAGTGTTTTCCAAACGTTGGAACAGTCGGACCCACATCCAGGGTGCCCCCACTACATGAGGCTACATAGATGGTGGCAGATCCTAAATCTCTACCATGGGGATGGTGTGAGTGAGAAAGGTAAAATTTTGCTCAAATCGTCTCAAAACCCCCTCAGTCTCACCGGTTGGAAGCTCTCCTGTTGTTTTTGGTCCCCCTATGGTGGCAGGTGCAGCCCCTGGCTGAGGAAGACACTTGTTCCTCGCATAATCTGCAGGTCGTACTGGTCCCACATATACACACAATAGACACATATCTGTCAAATACTCTGGTATAAAAAAATTATATATATATATAAAACAACATAAAAATTATATATGTTTCACAAACAAGAAATGATGCAAACTTACCCATATCACCTCGCTCTTCGCCTGGAGGTACAGGGATCTCGAGATCTCTCGAGAAATCAATCCCAGCATAAGGATAATCCTCTATGACTGGGATCTGTCGTGACAACCAAGAAAAAAAGTCATCATCAAAGGACTGATTGGTCCTTCCACCACCCTGTCGTGGCAGCAACGTTGCCCATCTGCAACCCACAGGAAGAGAGGCTTGATGTCCTTGTACCACCACTCAATGACTGAAACTAGGAACTCTTTCAAAGAAGAAAGAGCATAAAATCATCCTGAACCTGAAGTTCCTCTGCATCCGCAACCGAAAATCTATCAGCTACCTCTTCATACAATCTAACAGTGTGGTGCTCCAGTCAAATATCTGTGCATTTAAGCACTGGACTACATAGTTCATATGTGCATAGGATGCCTGATGTAGAGTTGCAGAACCAGTCATCCGCCCAATAAGTAACACAATCGCTTGCAATGATAAATTGGCGATCTTTCTTATTGGCACCTGTGAGCTCGATCGGTCTATACCTGCCTCACAATAGAGTTCTATCAATTTTGATATATTATGAGGCCCAGAAGAAAATGTCTGGATATTGACTAGTTCACCTCTCATGGAGAGTCCAGTCAAAAAGTATATATCCTCTGTAGTGGGCACCAGCGACTGCCCCTCTAACATAAAAGATTATGCGTCAGGGTTCCAATATTCAACCAAGGCATTCAGTATCCTAGGTTGTGCTCTCATGAAAGGACACAGAAAAAACCTTAGCAAGCCACATTGCATTAACATCGCCACAACATTAGGATCTTACCCAACTAGTGAGCTAATATCTTCATGCTCTCATTCTCTCCAATGCACATACATCTTGCACATGGGAAAAAATTTAGAGGGTTAGGCCTTGCTTTTTAAACTTTTTTTCACTCATTGGAGGGTCCACGCAGGATGTTGTGATGACAGTCACATGTACACGCGCTCTGACATCATACAAAGTGAGTGTACACATGGGTTGTCATAAGACAACCCGCGTGGACCTAGGGCCGACCTTTTAAAGGTCGATGCCCCCCCCCAAAAAACAAATTAAATGCATATATAAAGAATTAAAAGGAAAAAGGAGGTAGTTTATACTTACTTGGTCCAAACAAATGGTCGTTTCGTCCACTGTATCTCCCAGAGTCAACACTTTTACCAAAAGGGGTTTTTTGCTCCAGAGTCAATTTCCAAATCAACAATGGTGATAATGAGCTGCCAGCTTCTATTTATAGACTTTTTGGCCCTTTTTTGTTGCTTTTTTGGCCCCCCTTATCATTTTCTCTGAATTGAAAACCATTTAGAGTGATTCAGGAGTTTCTATGGAAAGTTACGTTCAGGTATCAGGACATTTTTTGGAGTTTTGGGTCACTTTTGACGGTCCATGGGTAAAAATATCAGATGGTCAACTTGAGCATATAAGTTAGGTTTCCACCCCTACTTTTGTATCTCGTTGTCTTTATCCCTTTGCCATAGGATCAATCCCACCAGGTTGCGACACAGAACCATCATTGTTGCTTTAGAAGTGTCGTGATTTGGTGGTAGAGCTTACTGAAACATGGATGCCCTAGGTAGATCCTGGTTACATTATGGTGTCCATGCTGTCACTAATGACTGTAAGCTCGGGAGTCCTTTTAGTTTTTCCTGATTATAAGTTTGAGCCTCATTTGCATGACTCTTTGCCACTCTTGACCTCATCCTCGGGACTCCCAAAACATAACGGGTCTTCTTTTAAGCACTTTTCAGACCCTCTAAACATGAAAAGATTATCGAGTGATCTTGTGGCCTTTCACACTCGTTAAACTGAAATTTGAAGTCACGTCTATCCAGTGGTAGTTTACCCCTTTTTCATTCCAGACGATCAACTGTACGAACAAAGGTATACTCTAGAGGCCTCAGATCTCTAGAAGAGTACTCTCAGGTATAATTTTAACTCTTTTTTGGGCCTGAGGGACTAAATTTACGAAAAAGGAACCCCCACGGAGTCCATAGTTAAGCTCTTTTTAGACTCCCTAAAATTGAAAATATCATCGGGTGACCTTATTCTTTCACACTCGTTAAAATGGTCCAGAAGAACATTCCTGATAGAGTCCATAGTTAATCTTTTCTCAGACTCCTTAAAAATTAAAAAATCGCCAAGTGATCTTGTCTTTATCACACTCGTTAAAATGGTTTTGAAAAGACGTCTTGTCGGTGCGAGTTTACCCCTTTTTTGAACCGATTAGACTACCTCCGAAAAAGGTACCCCATAAGAGTCTCCTTTTACGTTTTTTTAGACTCTCTAAATATGAAAAACTGTTGAGCTTACCTTCTCTGGGCTCGTTAAAATTACATTGAAGGACGTTACCATTGTGTGTTTTATTAATCACATTTGCATACCCGCATCTTTGGCCTAATGTCGGCTCCATGTTGCTCTCAACTGAACCATTTGAAGCATGCCTTATACGCAAGCCCTGTAGCACTTTGCCTTTGCATCTTGACACCTTTGGCCCTGGGAGGAATTTTTCCGAATGTCCTTGCTCTGAACATTAGTCTTGTCCTTGCACCTAGAACTAGTATGTTTGTGACATTCATTCCTCCTTTGTAACGTAGCATTCTTTTATTATTTTTTCAAGCTTTCCAAAATTATTGAAAAAGACAAAAAAATCA
>JASDQU011247628.1:0-25657 GCA_032191745.1 Picea mariana
TCCAACCGCTACCCCTATAACCTCCAGGTGTGCCCACGATGCCCCTTACGCGGCACACAAGGTAAGTCGGGGGGAATTGAACTCGAAACCTCATGGAACTTCATTTTCACGGCACTTGCCAATTGAGCTGCCCCCCCGGGGGCCCCCCAACGCGTCATTATTATCTAACTTGAAACTTCTAATTTTTCAAGTGGACACTTTACTTATCATTAAGTATATAGGAAGCTGATATGTGGTAAGTTTTTAGCCACCATCAAAATGATGTGAAGTTTTATAATTTAAAAAAAAAAAATAATAATTAGTTGTTATCAATATTGTTGAAGATCATACTTAAATTCTATAAATGGAGTATATTGATTTAAACCAATCTTTATGGTTTAAAGGTCTAGAGAGATCAAATCTCTCAAGGTGCAAACCCTTCCTCATGTTTTGCACTCTTAAAAAGATTTGCACATCCGGATCATCTCTCCCATCTATCCCATCTTTAAAAAGGGATCAAATATATGGAGAAGCAAATCTTTCCTCAAGTTTTACACTTTAAAAGAGGTTTACACCTACAAAGATTTGATCCCAAGGTTAAAATGGATCTAGGGTGGTTAGAAGCGTGACGTGAATTACATGGCCAAGTAAACCCTATAATCTTCATGGCTCAAGTTCAATTACTATAAAGACTTAAAAATATTGCAAAAATATAAATGTTATAAATTCAATATGTCATTTACAAAAGGATACAAATCATTACTTCCAAAGTATTGAGCTAAATCCAATTAACATGATAAAAATTGCTTTATATGTATATATATATATATCAAATTAATATTCAAAATTTTTAATTAAGATGGAGATTCAAATATTTTAATTATAAAAAACATTCAAATATTTTTAATTATGGAAAATTATTTGAATTTTTTTTTTTATTAATTTTTTAAATATTATATATAAACTCCATAGTATGGAAATAATTACACATCTCTACCTAAAAACGTGTTTCCAACCAATTACATTAATTTTATGGGAAAGATGAAACGTGACATGATTATGATTAAATACTCATCAAGAATTACATTAATTTAAACGTCTTTCCCAAAAAAAAAATATTTCCAGCCAATTACATTAATTTTATGGGAAAGATTAAAAACGGATAATGAATTAGATTAATTTGAAACGTTAGATCATTACGAGATGATTGCAAGTACTTGATGAAGCGGAAGTGGCGAAGTGGAAGTGGAAGTGTTAGATTGGGGATATTAGCCGGTATTTCACAAGAGGGGGAATAAACGGGGATTTGAATGGATTTCACATGCCTAGAATCCTATTCCACTTTTATAAATAACTTTTTTATTAATTATTTATCTCGTTTGGTTTATTAAAACTAATCATTTAATGCATGTAATTGGTTGGTTGGAAATTCATATCACTTAGCTATGGGAGCATGGGATGATTATAATCATAATGGGAATTGTATAAATGAATTCATGTAATAGGTGAGTGAGAGAGTCATATCACCTAGTTATCATAGTATGGGATGAAAAAAATAATTTTTAGGATTTTTGAGAGTAAAAAAGATAGGAGAAAAGGAGAACGAAAATCAGAATAAAGAGGAGAGTTGATTTACAGCTTAGAGGAAGAAAGGAAAAATAAAGTTTCTTATTACGAAATAAATAATATAGATATTATGTGTAAAAATAGCCATGTTTAATTGTTATGTACATTCAGAACTATAATCCTATGAATATTTTTTATTGAGAAATTACCCAATAGCATGTGTAAATATGGCTACGAGCATTCTTATTGTACATGCATTTCTTGGAGTCCCTGGTTGAGAAATTCTTATGAATATTTCTTATTGAGAAATTACCCAATAGCATGTGTAAATATCGCTACGAGCATTCTTATTGTACATGCATTTCTTGGAGTCCCTGGTTGAGAAATTCTTAGCTGGTATGTGTTGGATCCATAGAAAGGATGAAGTTTATGAGAGGGATTGTGGTGTACATAAGTAAATTATATCCCATAGCTTGTGTATAATGATGGTGAGGAGAATTGGGAAGTTAGAATTGTTATACTAGTTGTGTATAATGATGGTGTTAATGATGGTGTTGTGTATAATGATGGTGAGGAGAATTGGGAAGTTGGAATTGTTATACTAGTGATGTTATTGTTAATTTACTAGGTATTGTGATGTTTGTGTCGATAGTAACCAACCGTAAGATCTAGTTTATCCTTGCTGACTCATAAGAATATCACTAAGGTGACCATGTGCTAAGAACACTAGAGCATAAGAGTCTATAGTTGGATGAAAAGTTTCATGTTTAGAGCTAGTTGCGTAAACGTTGTGAAAGTTAAGTATTTTGAAAACTATGTTTATTCACTATTTTAATGATTTGTTTAACTATTTTGTCTCACCTTCTTTTTTTTTTTTCTTTGAATGTTTTGTATGTTTAAACATTTTTCGTTTTTAAAATTTTTCATTATTAATTGCATCAAGTTATGTTATGTCAATTTTATTTAGTAATGTGACTCGTGGAATTAGTTATGTTATGTCAATTTTATTTAGTAATGTGACTCGTGATGGTATTTGGATATATTATATATATATATGAATGTTTTATCATACAATTTGGAATAACTAATGTAAATAACAATTTTATGAGACCTATGAATGAAATGTCGAAGCTATATTTGGGAAAGGTTTTTTTGTTTATTTAGATATTTTGAATTTTAGCAAGACAAAAGAATAGCATATATTATTTGGAGCATGAGAAGTATACATAAATTTTCATTTATGAAATAATAGAGAAACACTAGTCGATATACTTTGGATTTTTAATATATGAAGAAGGCTTTAACATGGATCTTCAAATCGTGAGAGGAATTATAGAATGGCCTATTCCATGGAACCCCTTTCAGATACGAATATTTGATCGCTTGGATTGTTTTTATAAAACGTTTATTACAAATTTTAATGGTATTTGTGCAGCGGTAATTGAATGCATCAGAAAAGAAGAATTCAAGTGAAATGAAACAACTCAAAATGGATTTGAGTTTCTCAAGAATAATATGTCTAAAAAACTATTCTTTATTTTTATTGAATTTTTAGAAATTATTTCAAGTTCATCATGATGTTAATGGAAGATAAATTGAAATGGTATTTAGTGAAGAGGGAATTCCAATTGTGATGTTAATGGAATATAAATTGAAATAGTAATTAGTAAAGAGGGAATTCCATATTGAGAAATTAAAAAAAGACAAACATAAAAAATTATTGTATGATAAAGAGTTGTATCTTATAATTCAAGCTCTAAATAAATAGAGACATTATTTGTTTTGTTGTTCAAACAGTTTGTTTTATATATATATATATATATATATATATATATATATAAACATTTGAGAGAGATCAACAATCAATTCAAATTGAATTAGGGACATGAAATAAATGAGTGAAATTCTTGTAGAGTTACACATTTCTATTGAGGATTTAATCTAGACAATCTAATAGAATTTATGATGCATTAAGTAGAAGGATGGTAGGGATGGAAGAAATGGAGAGTTTATACGAAATAGGCTCATATTTTGTTGAATTTTGAAAAAATAGTACATATCCATGGAGTGATGATTGAACTTGTACATATGCATAGTGGTGACTTGAGTGGAAATTTTTACATTAATAAAACCGTAACACTAATTAAAGAGTAACAATATTCGCGTAGTATTTCTTAGAATGTAAGGATATGGACTAACAGTTTCAGAGTTTTTCAACATGATAAACGAAGAATTCATAATACTATATTGTATACACCACTACTAGTACCATAAGCACTTTGGGAGGATATTAGTTTGGATTTTGTGTTGGGATTATCTAGAACTGAATAAGGGAATGACTCTAATTTTTTTTTTGTCGATAGATTTATAAAAATGGCTAATTTAATTCTTTGTAAGAGAAGTAATAATGCCATAAACATAGTTTCTTTATTTTTTAAGGAAATTGTTCACTTAAATGGTTTGAATAAAGCATAACCTCATATGTTGATGGTCACTTTAATATCCATTTTTTGAGATATTTATGGGATAAGATCAATAGAAAATTTCATTTTAGTTGAACATATAAACCATAAGATTATGGATAGATAGAAGTAGAAAACTTAATCCTATGAATCTCCCTAAGATATTTTGAAGGGACAAACCAAGACAAGAAGGTTTGATGTTGGTGCAAGATTATTTACATACAAGAATTCAATTAATAAGTTTATAGGAAAGATACCTTCCAAAATTATAAATGGGCGATCATCAACGGGAGTTACTGATTCATAAATTTTTCCTGAAACAATTAAGAATATTGCATATGTTGATTCATTTACTGACCACATGAAGGAAGTTCATGAGTAAGTGCAATGGTGGTTACAAAAGAGTAGTCAATGTTATAAGTATAGAGCTAGTATGAAAAGGTAAGTGAAAGTATCTGAGGAAGGAGATCTTGCATTGGCACATTTGAGGAAATAAAGTTTCACAAGAGATAGCTATAATAAATTAAAAATGAATAAAACTAGACCATGCATGTGTTGGAATTCCTTAGAGTTTAGATATATTACCAACATTAATGTCATAGATGTGTATGAATTTAATGAAGATATAACAAATGATTATGATGAATATGTTACTAATTGAAAAAATTGTATTCATAAGTAAAAAGAGGATGAAATTGTAGATATTTTAGATGAAAGAATCACAAAAAACAATATATTAAAAAACAAAAGTATATTTGGTTCATTGGGAAGGTACAATTTTAGAAGAATGCACATGGATCTCAAAATAGAAATTGGAGTCACTAACACGATCTTGTTGGGGTCATTTATACAATGAGCCTGATGTAGGGGCATTGATCCTATGAATAGACACCGAGAGGAACTAAATGACCAATATTAACATGAATATATGAATGATGAATTCAGGGAGGAAAATTCCCCAATGATTGAATATAACTAGGGTGAATATAGTTCAAATGGTGAAATTTATTGATTATTGAACTACAAATTGACTCTTAAGAAGAGTGTTACATGTCAATATTAAAAAACACTTTATAATTCAATATAAAACATTATAAAACATTATATTATATGATATATTACGCTTTGACCTCTATATGAATTTTTATCATAAAAAAATGCATCAATAATGGCTACTTCAACCATCCCTATGACATTTGGAATACTTTTACTTTTATTGCTAGGAGATGTGAGAATAAAGTCTAGTAATATGAGCAACGGAGAAGGAACTTGATCTCTTTAGTTGAGTGCTAGAAACATGCATAGTTAGAAAATTAAGTAATTTATGTAGAATGAATCAATTCAATCAAAAAATATGAATAGGTTATACATTACCGATCATTTATTTAAATGATGGCCTATGCATTTCTATTGTTTTGTTGTAGTGACCCATGTTCCCACCGTACAGTGAATCATCTACACACAAACTATTAGAGTTTTCTATTCTATGTATTGAGAATAAACAAATTTTAGTTAATAATCCAATTAAATGAATACCTTTATGGTGATAGTAGGGAGCATTGGTGATAATGGGGATCAAGTTGGGGACATCAGTTTTTTGGCCTTGTGAAGAAGAAGCTAAAAATTAGAAGTAAAATATATAAATGTTAGTAGTACATACACAGTATGGAAAAAATAGTTTAAACAAAGTTAGTTAATTATTTATAAATCTATATACTTGACTTTTCAAAAATTGATTATGGAAAATATTTATTGAATAATGTGTCCAACCAATGATAGATGATACCCAGCTAGTAAATAACCTGAACAAATGTGGCATGATGAACCATCACCCATGTCAAATGAAATAATACTTTTGTTTGTTGAAGCAATTTCTATTTAGACGAGATTTTTTCACTAAGCAAATACCTATATAGTAAAGGGGTTGATTGGTTTGCATCTTAGTACCATGCATTGGGTCATTGTTTTCATTGTTTTGGCATCCATAAACCAACATAAACCAACTCACTTAGAAAATTGATAAAATAGTGAACATGTTTCTTTAAAACAACCTCTGCATACTTTTAACTATAATGAAATTTTCTTAGTATTATGAGGAAGCACATCAATATTGATTCAACATATATAACATACAAATATTTATATTTATGTACTAAAAAGAATAATGGGATTGCTTCCATGGATATAAAAGTTCATGCGATATTACATCGCAGTTGTGGTTTATGTTTACCATAATATTAATACTACATAAGCATTGTGGTTTATGTTTACCATGATATTGATATTAATACTACATAGGAGTTCATCTGTTTCTCTCTCTGTGATATTATATATGAAGGCCATCTAGTTGTGCTTTATATCTGATATTAAAACCAACTCGTTTTAATTGATATGTTCCAATTTTTTTTGTCCGTTAATGTTGTTACAATTTACAAGTGATTTTTCGAAACCGTGGATTTTTCGAGACTATGGACCTACTGAAGTGTAACATTCAATATATATGGCTGATTGAGCTACCCACTTTGATATTTCCCAAAGAAACAACAAACAAGTTGTGTATTAAGGAAGAGAAAAATTCGGTCATCAAAATAGTTCATGCTTCATGGAATACAACCGAAATTTGGTTAGCTTGGGCAAAAGAAAAAGACCAATTTAACATTTGCCACGACGGGGTTGGTGCAGGGAGGGATTTTGGGATGCATAATACATCGACTGGGAGGGGGAGATAAACCATTMCTTACATTAGAATGATTTCCATGAAACCGCTCCAAATATTATTGAAGACATGAACCAAACTCACCACGAGGTYGGTGCAGGGAGATGAGTAACGAAAATAAAARCTTTTGCTATGCATAATACATCGATTGGGAGGGGSAGATGGASGAATACTACTACTACTACTTACATTTACMTTTCATTMAAACATTTACATTTGATTAAAATGAATTGGATGAAACCATTACTTACATTTGATTAGAATGAATTCCCTGAAACCRTTACTTACATTTGATTAAAATGAATTGGATGAAACCATTACTTACATTTGATCAAATATTGTTGGARACATGAACCAAGMTCACCACATAGCCAACTCCATCACTCGCAGCTTCTTCTTGATCCGGGTCATGGCCATMGTTATCCTTCCGGGATCGCTTGAGAAGCACAGAGGGTTGCTACGCCAAGATGACTTGCCCACAAACCAGTTGGACTCGCTAATTGAATAGAATGGCCAGTACAATCTATCTAATTGCAACAAGTAGGTCACGTCTGTCATGTAGGCAAATCATTCTTGGCTGAGTAACGCACTGTAATTTTACCTCTACCTCTACTTCTTCATGCAAACTGTCCCCTTCACTTGCAMTACTAGTAAGTAATCAAGTTGTAAGGGGCAGTCGAGCAAGTCAAGAACTGGATATAAGGTATATAAATCGATCAATGGAGGATGAACCGCCCCCATATGGGATATATAAATATATACATCTTCTCATATCGTTCAAATCAAATTGACTGAGGGAATAAATCGCTTTATGCGCATAGATTCTTTATCTCTCTACTTTCGAAGCAAGCATGAATCTCTCGCGATCATGATTTAATGTATGCCTAGTAGCCGCTCGCTGAGCGCGCAACACCTAGATTCTACCATCGCTGACGTCAAAATCGTAAAAAACTTTTCAGCAATGAGAGATTCGCCATGCGCCGGAATTGAAAAAAAAGGTGTAGCATTAAATTATGGCCAACGGATAAAAAATGTTCGCAAGGAATACATGAAGCCCCTACAATGACTAGACATATTGAGGATCATAGGGGAGTAGACAAAATTACATATTTATACAATATAAAAAAACAAAGTTCAAGTGCGCAATCTATCCACTATTAGCAAGTTTAGTTTGTCTTTATCCTTATCTTTTTCAATCGCGTACTTCACTACTTCTTTGACTTCTTTGACATGAAGTGCAATACTTATCTCTAACTTACTCACATAGTTCAAATTATCAAATTACCTACTAAATAGGTAATATTCTAACACTCTAAGGAATACATGTTTTTCTTCTTCAATGTTTATTGGTCCAAATCTCTTTTCTATGAGATTCTTTGTCATTATAACTTGTCCATCCGTTCTCCTATATAGAAGATTATCTAATATCTATCGAATCTCCTAACAAGAGATCTTCGGACATCACACGAGAAGGTCCTAATGCCGTCGACCAGGTCTCTTAACTCACGACTCCTACACCAGTCATTCCTTATGTGAACGATGAGATCAAAATTTATAATGCTCCATGTTTCTCTGCACGTTAGGTGTCTTCTTCTCCCTCACGCAGTATAGGAAGTAAATACAAATGTCACGATCGGTCTGCAAATCCGTTTAACAGATACCTCGATGGCTCAAACGCTGATCGTAGAATTTCCACATCATTACTCGTCCGGGAAACAACATTTCCCTCTAGTGAATTCATATAGAAATCTTTAACCTCTATTGAGATGAGATGGTGTTGCTCCTCTCCATGCCGTACACTACTTCTCCCGAAGAAAGTGCAATAGCCTACTAAAAACATAAAACTTGCATTATACTTTCAATCATCAAGATCACCGTCCCAATCTGAATCGATGAAACCAGCAAATAAAGGAGTCCCCCGTGAATTGTAATATATCCCGAATAAAACATACCAAAGTATTCTTCTAGATGCATTCCAATGACTTTCATGAGGTGTTTGCATATATGGGAAACAAGACCAACAACAAAACAAAGATTACGATGGGCATGAGTCAAGTATAAGACAATACCAACTAATTGATGGTACAAAGTGGCATCAAATTTATGAGAAGTACAAGAGGTAGCAAGTTTGACTCTAGACTAGAAGGGATATGGAGTTGGTTTTGAATCTTCAATGTGAAAGTGACGAAGAAGGTTACAAGCATACTTAGACTAGGAAAAAAATTCATTCCTTTGTTTTCAAAACTTGGAGTCAAATTATTTAAAAGTTTAGGGTTACCACTATTGAGGATAAGATCATCAACATAAAGGACAAGCATTATGAGAAGGATTCCTACCTTCTCGGTATAGACATTAGGATCAAAATGGCATCTAGAAAAGAAGTGTCAAGAAGAATGTTGTCAGTTTTAAAATATCAAGCTCAAGGAGCTTGCTTAAGATCATAAACAGACTTATTAAGGTGACAGACAATGATAGAGTCAATCTTGGCATAGCCAGGAGGTTGTTCCATGTAGATTTCTTCTTGAAAATATCCATGCAAAAGGTCAAATTTAGCAACCATCTCATGCACCTCCCATTTATGTGAGATGGTAAGGGCAATAAAAAGGTGAATGTAATTTATTTTGTTTACAAGGGAAAATATTTCATTATAGTCAATTCCTTCAACTTGGGAAAATCCTTTGGAAACTAGTTGATCCTTGTGTATTTCAACACTTTCATTTGAAGCATACTTAGTTTTGTAGACCCATTTACATATGAAAAGTTATCTTTCTTTCGGAAGAGGTACACGATCCCAAGTATTGTTTTCCATTAAAGAATGATACTCTTCATTCATTCTTGTATCCAAATCTGGATGAGTTGAAGCTTCTGCAAATGTCTGTGGATTATGAGTCTATGAAACTTGAGAAAAAAGACAAGAGGCTCATGGTAACTGTGAACGTGTTTGATGTTGATCTAAAGGATCACCATCAATATCACCACATGTTTCTTATGTTGAAAAAACCCATCTAGGAAGCGATGATGTTGGTGTAGGTTTAAGTTTAGGTTTAGGTTTAGGTTGGTGTAGGTTTAGGAAGCGATGATGAAGGAAGGTGAGATGGAGGAGGTGTATTTTCATCCTCACTGCCATCATATGAAGAATAGGAATATAGGAAGGAGTAAATTTTGAATATGGATCGCAGGATGAAGAAGACATAAATGACGAATTAGGCTCACATGCGAAGAGATTTTCATTAAATTTAACATCTCATCTAATAATGATTTCATTACAATTTGGTTGAAGAAGTTTGTAACCTTTGACATCTTCATAATAACAAACAAATATACACTTATCACTTTTAGGGTGCCTTGCTTTCCTTTTCTCATCAAGAATATGAGCCAACGTTGCACTCCCAATTACACAAAAGTGACTTAAATATGGCTTAATTTTATTCCATGCTTCTTCTAGTGTTATATTTTTAAAATCCTTTTATGGGAGTGTGATTGACTATGTAATTGTCATAGTTAGTGTCTCCCCCTCAATACTTTAGACTTAATCCCTTAAATTATATCATACAATTAGCCATTTATTTTAATGTGCGGTTTTTTTTCTCAACAACACCATTTTTTCATGGTGTAAATGGAATGATAAGTTACATTTGGATTCCTTGTGTAGTGCAGTAACTTTTAAATTGATTTTTGACATATTCACCTCCATTATTTGTTCTTAATCTTTGAAGTTTTTGTCCATATTTCTTTTCTACAAAGGCCTTGTAGGCCAAGAACATTTCACAAACTTCGCTCTTGATTTTCAATAAGTAAATCCAAGGGCATATAGAAATCTCATCAATGAAAGTTAATAAATACTTGCACCTAGAAAACAAAGAAAAAAGTGGACCGCACAATTCACTATGAACAAGATACAAAGGGGACGAGGCGTTCCAAGAGGCATGTTTTTCAAAACTATTCCAATAATGTTTGTAGAGAACACAACGAGAAAAAAACACCATATCTACACAAAACAAGAGGAAGACTAGTCACCATCTATTGATTCCATAGTTTTCATAACGAACGATAATTTAGATGACGAAACCATTCATGCCAAAGTTTTCTCAAGTCATCGCCATGAGAAACAAAAATTGATGGTAAATATGATGACCCAAAGTTGTCAAACTTGTACAACCTGGTAATAGGATTAAAAATTCCAGTTGCAAGAACATGTTGAGGATCTTTTAGATCATTGATTACAATTGGTGAGGTGAAAACTCTATGGTTTCACCTTAACCTCAATGAGTGATTTGATATATTGATAAAAGGTTGTAGGAAATAACTGGAACATATAATACATTACTAAAATGATCATTATATACCTAAACTGTTCCATGCCCTACTACATTAAGAAATCTATCATCACCAACAAATGTATTCTTGATGTTATATTAATTAAGAGTAGAAAATATGGCTTTATCTTTAACCATATGATAAGATGCTCCAGAATCAATAAGTCACTCATCAAAAGAAGAAGTGGAAGTTTCATGAAAGGAGAAACCATAAGAGAAAAGTGGATGTTCATGAGAAGAACAAGAAGTAGCAGTAGAATTAATATCGATTTTGTGCTTCTTCATCACTGCTTCTAAATTTTCCATCTTATTAAAAAATTTGCACTCATCATGACCATATTTCCCACAAAACTTGAAATGTATATCATCTTCTTCTTAATTTTAGATTTTTCTCCTTTGTCACCATTAGGAGCGGAAGTTGTATAAGAGGGTTTGGGACCCTTGTTTTTCTTCTTGTTGTGGAGAGGATGTTGCTTTTGGTGATTCTTGGATATATCTTTCTACCGAGCTACTAAGGATTTGTTGGAGGTACCTTCAATGCTAGTCAATCCAGGTTGCAGAAGCTTATCGTTTTATGGAATCAAAGCATCACAAAAGGACTCAAGAGAGATTTTTTTATAAGCACTTCCTAAAGCTTCTATGGTGGCATAAAAGGTAGATACAACAATAGAATATGCACTGACATGCTTAGCGAAAATAACATGTATGCATTTATCTTTCGGAATATCTAGTTGGAATTCGATACAAAAAAGTATAAGTGTTTTGAACTTAGATAAGTAATCTTCAATGAAAGAAAAATCATTTGGACCTCAATTCTATAATTAATTCTCCAACTAGGGGACTCTAATAATATTGTGTTTACAAAACACAGCTTCAACATTTTCTCAAGATTTTATGGGGCATCAAGTCCTTGAAGGTGAAACCTTAAATAAGAAGATATGGATATTCTAATTAGCCCTTGGGATTCATCATTGCTATTAATCCATCTAACATACTTGTCATCATTAGTGGGTTCTTGTTCTTTTCCCAAGGTAATCTCATAAAATCCTTTACTTCTTAATAAATCCTTCATATGAGATTTCCATTGAAAGTATTTAGTGTTGTAAGAAAAATATTGCTAATAGATTTTATCTTAAAATATGCAGAAAATATAAAATTGATGGTCTCGATGGAAAGATTTTGAAAAAATGGGATATTTAGAAAAAATGGCAGTGAAAACTAACTTTGGATGTGAAAGTTATGTCATTTTAAAAAAATGCATAAACAATAACCAAAGAGCCACATGGAAAGTAGAATTTGGTCTAGATTGTGATACCTCTCCCAATAGTCTCATTTTACAAATAAGTTGCTTATGAAATGACCCACTTTTATAGAATAAATGAGAATCACTTTTACAATGAAGTTACTTTATAAAAGAAATTTGTATGAAAAACAAATAACTTTAAAGTAAAAAATTAAAACTACATATAGAGATTCACTTTTACAGTTTAAGTGAAATACACTTTACAATGTATGCATGATTTTTTTTTCAAAAAAAATGTAACAAAAAAGAGACTTGAACTCAAGACCTGTTGCTTAATAAAACAATTTTTAACCAAGTGAGCTAGTGCAAAACATATTGTATTGTTTAGAAGGAGAATTGGTGTTTGTTGTTGTTGTCATTTATAGGGAGAATTGTTGTTGTTGTTGAATACGACCTTGGAAATCGATCTAAAAAAAAAACTATTTTCACAAAAGACATTTTTTTTTCTTCTCGATTAAAACAAGGGCTAGATATCGGTTAGCTTACCTAGATAATTCAATTTTTTCCTCTAATTTTTATTTGCTGAGATCACACAAATTGCACGACAAAGAGAATAAGAGATAAGAAAATATTTTTTGATTTGTTTATGATTTTCTAAGATCGCACATGGGATAGGGAAAAGAACACATGAAGAATGAAAAGAGAAACATCCTGGAAAAAAATATTCGAAATAAAAAACAAAATATCAACTCTGCAATAAATTAAAAGGGCATATTCAGGATTTATACCTCAGGATATGATTGGAATGATTGTATCTTAGGTAAGAAAAAACCTTTTCGAGTGAAACGAGAAGCGTTCTTAATTGAAACAAATGCTCCAAACGCAAAAAAATAGTCCTCTTAGACCAAACATGTACAAAAATTGTAGAAACAATAGATGAGGAAACACAACTTCACGATCTCAATCTACAATGAGAGTGGGTCTTCAAATGCACTATGATACCATGTTCAACAACACAGGTATTCCAAAAAGTGATGAACACCTTTAAAAACCATTCACACAATCAAATCAAATATCAACACACCGATGTTTTGACATGGTAAAACACCTACAGGGAAACATCCATGGCTTCAATCAATGTAGGAGTTTGGAGAAATTTATTAATGCAAAAGAAAAATATCACAGAGAGATTTGGAAGAGAATTTATCAAAATTGATCATCGATAAATGACCCTCCATGCTCTTTAAGTAGAGATCATGGACCAATCGGGTGTTAAGCCATGGATCATTGTATCTATTAAGATCAAGGAGAATATGAACCATTGGATCACTCTATGTCATGAACATATCATGAGCATTGGATTACCTAACTACAAATTCGTATTAAATAAACATACTTTTACCTGATGAAACATTATACCAAGTTGGTATTAAGTAACTTCTAAGTATCTAAATATCTAAAGATTGGTGGGTGCCATGAATCTTCAGTCCAAGCATCAATATGTTTCCCTAGTGACTTGGATATTCTACTCACAAAATATGTGATGCAATCACAACAACATATTCATCCATGCTTGTATTGTGCCTTATCCTTCCATGATAATTTACTCACAAAAATTCTCTTCTTCTTCAGAACAAATCTAGTCTCCTACGTAACTAAGCACACATGACAAAAAGTTTCTCTACTCTCTTTTCCCTGTTCGTACCCTTAATCCTACACATGATTACATCCTCCTTATGACTCTTATCTACCTAGGCTTTCCTATGAGGGAGTCAATCCCAAACAAGATCTAATACAAAATTAGACATATAGATGATCATATAATAAAAGAGTACACACAATTACTTACTTATCTATTGCATTAAAAAACATATCTATTTATACAATACAAGGCAAATCTCAATTGTCGATACAGTTCAAAGTTAAAGGGCTTTGATTCAACGTATCCACTATCACAAATCTAGATAGTCCTTATCTTTATCTTCTTGAGCCATGCACTTAATTACTTCTTTGACTTAGAATGGATTAATTATCTCTAACTTATGTAGGTCATCTTATCATTTTACTTGGTCACAAGGTTGGGTAATGGACTCCATGAGTATCATGTATGAGTTAATATTCTAACAACAAAAACAAGGCTTATATAGTGGCCAAAAAAATTAATCCCACATATGTATTTGTTGTATCAATGTTCAATATAGCTCTTTATCTTTTCAATTTATCTTTTCAAATTATAGGAAAAAGAAAAGAAAATTCTAATTATTTTATATTGATAGAGTTGTGAATGTTCATTATTAATATTGTAAATCTTAGTTGTAATAGAATTATATTAAATGATGTTAAATTTATTTTCATATTAAAAATATTCATCTCAACAATTTAAAATTATAATTTCAATAAAAAAATTATTTTTCTTATTTGCATACTAACAAATAAGAAAAAGTAAAAATCTTAAAATATTTAACCTTATATACATTAAAAAAAATATTTACACTTTTAGAGATTAGTCCATCTAAATATTTGATAATTATAGACTTTAAAATAAATAAATACAATAAAATGAAAAAACAAAAATAATAAAATTATTATTATCTTGCCATCGTCTATTATATTCACACACTCACCATCCCCTCTATTATTTGAACTTGTAACCTTTAACCTTATTATGGAAAACATGGACATGAGTATTTCCATTAATTAATAATTGGACATAAAAATGACATTTTATAATTAAAAATAATAATTTAATCACATTACATAATCTATAAAACCCACAAACACACATGAAATTTGAAAGGGAATCCATGGGGTTTAAAGCGATAATTCTAATTTCACTTCGACTTCTTAGTACTCATGTCTTTGTTTGGAGTGACTTCGAAATAACAATCCATTCTTCAAATATAAAACCAACAAAACGTTTCGACTAAAGTTGTTGGTTGGATCGAGGAAGACCATTTATGTTTAAAAGGAGGTTGGTGGGATCCAATCCTGAGACTTTTTTGTTGGACTACGTCTTCTTGTGTGATCATGTACTTAACATGTTAACACTTCTAGAATAATTGAAAACATATTGTGTACATTCATGTTAAATTTTTAAATATAAAAATAAATATTTTGAAGAAGAGTTTGGGTTTGTTTCGAAGAAGAGGATTTGTTTCTGATTTCCTAGTGAGAATGGGTCAAAGGATGACAAAATTGTCCAAAGGTCGTTGTGGGCTATCAAAATAATCCAACAGAGTGAGTATGGTGGAAGGGCGTGTTGTATTTTCAAGTTCAAGAAGAGGCAAGCATACACACTCAACCACAATTGAGTTGTTCATCTCTTCTCCATATTCATATGAAAAACTAAATTTAGGATACATGAGACTTGATATTTCTCTAGAACACTTCATCCTTCACCAACCTAATAAATGAAAACTCACCTATCTCATCTAAATGCATTTATGATGTCTATAATGCATTTATGATGTCTATCATCCATATAATTAGTCAACAGAGTGAGTATGATGGAAGGGCGTGTTGTATTTTCAAGTTCAAGAAGAGGCAAGCATACACACTCAACCACAATTGAGTTGTTCATCTCTTCTCCATATTCATATGAAAAACTAAATTTAGGATACATGAGACTTGATATTTCTCTAGAACACTTCATCCTTCACCAACCTAATAAATGAAAACTCACCTATCTCATCTAAATGCATTTATGATGTCTATAATGCATTTATGATGTCTATCATCCATATACTTAGTCAAACAAGTGGAAGAAATTACTCCAGTCAACACTCCCCCTTAATTTCGACCATTACAAAAATCAACACAAATAATGCCTAAGTGTTGTCTCTGAAATTAAAAAGCATTTATTCTGAATGGCTTGGTGAATAGATCTGCTAATTTTTTTTTTGGAGCAAAAAATTGGAGCATAAGGATACCATCATCGATAACCTCGCAAATGAAATGATAACGAGTGTCAATGTTTTTACTCTTGCAGTGAAACATGTGATTCTTAGATCATGCAATTGTTGAACTGTTGTCACAAAATATAGGATTTGGTTCCTTCTCTTCATGTGTAAAATCGCTAAGGATCCTTCTGAACCAAACTATATGGAATGATGTGGAATTTTTTTCCATGTACTCTACTTCTACTCAAGAAATTGTGACGATATGTTGTTTCTTAGAATCCCATGAATTTAAACATGAACCCAACATAAATGTGTACCTTGAAGTACTTTTATTATCATCAACACTACCTGCAAAATCACTATTTGTATATCAAACAAGTGTGTCATCTTCTGAATTGGAATACCAAATTCCATAATGTGTTATACCTACAATATACCTCAAAATTCATTTTTCAACATTCAAATGAGAGATTTTTGTATATTCCATAAATCTTGAAATTAAGCTCACTGCATACATGATATATGGTCAGGTATTTGTAAGGTACATGAGGATGCCTACAAGCTTCTTATACAGAGTATAATCAAATGGTGTTCATCCATCTTGTTTGTTTAGCTTTGTTCCTGTTGCAATTGATGTATCTATTGGATTGCATCTCTTCATTTTGAACCTTTTCAAAATATATGTGCCATACTTTTTCTGAGAAATAAAAATTCCTTTTTCAGATTGTTCAACTTCAATTCCTAGAAAATATTTCATAAGACCAAGACCAGTCATTTAAAATTCACTTTGCATGGCTTCATTGAAATCACTCAACAACAAATTTTTGGTATAAATCATATCATTGACATAGAGACAAACTATCAAAATATTACCTTTCTGGTCTCTTTTGTTGTAAAGCTTGGGTTCATTTTTCCTCCTCTTGAACCCATTGGTGAGAAAATAAGAATAAATGTGATTGTACAAAGCTCTTGGAGATTTCTTAAAACCATATAGTGATTTCTTCAATCTATACCCTTTGTATTATTTACCTTTGATCTAGAATCCTAGTGGTTGATCCACATACAATTCTTCCTTTAAAATTCCATTCAAAAAGTCTTATTTGACGTTCATTTGATATACTTCCCATTTGTTTTGGGCTGCAACTTCAAAAACTACTTTGACAGTATCCAAACATGTCACTGGAGAAAATGTTTCTCCATAGTCAATATTGGGTTGTTGATCAAACCCTTTTTCTACAAGTCTTCATTTGTACTTCTCTAATTTTCCTTTCTCATTGAATTTTTCCTCATAAACCCATTTAACTCCAATGTCAGTTTTACCTATAGGGATATCTACAAGATTCCATGTGTTGTTTCTTTCAATTGCTTCAATTTATTCATTCATTGCATGAACCCATTTTTCTTCCTTGAATGCTTCTTCAAAGTATACTGGTTGACAAGATAACAAGGAAAAATGTGCTTGGTAATCCATGTCATCATTCGGCTCATAAATTTCTCTCAAAATTCTTGTTTTATGGTTCCTTAAATTTGCTATAGTGGGATTTGAATCATTACTAGATGAAGAAGAAGAGATATGATTTGTTTGTTCTCCTTGGCCTTGTACTTGCAATCCTGGAAGTATTGGTGGAGAAGCTTTGTGTCGTGTAGCTTCCACCTCTTTGTCTTCCTCTATAGAAGGAATCTGATCTACCATTATTTCATTTCTTTGGTTATCCCAAGTTCTTAGTAACACGTTTGTACAACCTATATGCTTTAGACTCACTATATCACACAAATATACATTTTTCACTTCTATCATCAAGCTTCTCCTTAGATCTTTAGGAACATGAACATAAGCCACACATCCAAAAACTTTAAAGTGAGAAACACTTAATTTCATACCACTCCATGCTTCTCTAGGGACATTATTTTTCACACTGTTGGTTGGTGACAAATTTAAAAGATAAACTGAGCATGCCATTGCTTCACCCCAGTATTCATTTGAAAATTTTTTGGCCTTCAAAATACTTCTTCCCATATTCATTATTGTATGATTCTTCCATTTAGCTACTCCATTATGTTGTCGAATGTATCTTCTGGTAAATTTTCTCTTGATTCCATGCTTCCTGCAAATTCTTGCAAATTCTTTGGTGTCATACTCACCTCCTCGATCTAATCTGAGCACTTTTATGTAATTTCCACTCTATTTATCTTTCAAAGATTTCAATCTATGAATTTTTGAAATGTTTCTGATTCTTTATTCAGAAAATACACCCATGCTTTTCTTTTAAAATCATAAATGAATGTTAGAAAATAAAAATTTCCTCCTATTGAATGAGTTTACATTGGAACACAAATGTCTATATGCAGTAGTGTGAGGTGTTATGTTTCTCTGTAGGAAGCATTGGGAAAACTATCCCTTTGGTGTTTGGCCAAAATACAGCTCTCACGAGATTTTTTGTTGCCATTTATAATGGGAAAAACCTTTGACCTTAGACTTATTTTGTAAAATACTCAGATGTTAAATGGTAAATGACCATATCTATGATTCCATAAAGAAATCTCATCTGATCTTGATACATTTTGGGCATATGACTGTGACAAATTTACATTTGTCAATATCAAAGGAAACATTCTATTTTTGTTCATTTGTATTGTAGCTATGATTTTCTTACTGGGCAGTTTGTCCAAGATTTTACACTTGGAAACTTCAAAAATGACCTTATAACCATGTTCATTCATCTGGCCTACACTCATTAGATTATTTCTAAGACCAAGTACATAATAAACATCATGAATATCCTTCTTTTCATCTTGATTAGTCAATACATAAATTACACCCTTGCCGAAAAACAATCTTTTGATAATCATCTCCCAACTTAATTTGAGATATGACAGAGCTACCTAAACTAGAAAACAAATATTTGTTACGTGTCATGTGATTGTTGAAGCCACTATCCAACAACCAGAGATCATGTTTGTTGCTTTCTTCTTCTATGACTTGGCATGAGAAGAACATTTATTCATATGTTCCTTATTCAGTGTTGGTAACATTTTCTCTACCCCTATTTAGGTCTGCTTGGTTCTTTCTTCTCTCACTTTCATAATGACCAAATTTCTTGCAATAATAGAACTGGACCGTTTATTTGTGATTCCACCTTGACTGATTAAAATTTCTTCCTCTCCCCCTTTTTTTATGATATTTTCTCTATGGATGTTCTTACTATTCACTATATTCTGAGTATTATGAAGTTGACCTCTCTCATGTTTGAGAGTGTCCACTGCCTCTTCTTCCTCTATTTCTATTCCCTCAACCCCTACCTCTTCTTCCTCTACTTCTATTCCCTTGACCTATGCCTCTTCTTATGGAGGCTTGAGACTGAAATATGTTCTACAAATATTAAGTATATCAACTGAATTTGATCTCATGAGTTAACATATATCCCATGATTTCTTTAACTGTTAGTGTTGAAAGGTTTTTTGAATCTTCAATGGCAACCACGACCATATTAAAATTATCAGGAAGGCTTCTGAGTACCTTCTTAATGACCCTTTTCTCTTGAATGTATTCTCCATGCGTGTGTAGTTGATTGGCGATGCTCATGAAATGGGTCATGAAATGATCTACAAAATTTAAATCCTTCATATGAAGAGTCTCAAAACTCTTCCTGATTGTTTGCAACCTTGCATTTTTCACTTTTTTTGTGTCACGATAGGCGAATTTGAGAGTATCCCTTGGTTGTTTGGCATGATATTTTGCTGCGAATTTGGAAAACACACATTCCTCTAAGCCTTGTTGGATGAGCCATAGGGATTTGATGTCTTTTTTCATGGTTTCTCCAAATACATTTCTCTATGAGTTTTTCATTTCTTGTAGATCGGTTGGATCTGGTTCTGTAAACCCATTAACTATCGCTTCCCAACAAGATTCAAATTGGAGGAAGTTTTTTACTTTGATAGACCAAACATAATAAGTTTTACCTATTAAAATTGGTCATCATTATAGTGTTGGAATGCTGCTAGAAACCATGGATCTTTTATTGACAATTAACTTCCTCTTTCTGATGTAAGTATTGAATTTTTCTTTCCTTAAAAGAAGACAAAAAAATTATCAAGGTCGCACCTTATCAGTGCCATGGAACATTCTCTAGGGGAGTGATCCGGATTTATGAGCAGAATGAAATGAAACCACATATTTATAATATTAAAATAGAGACACATTGAATAATAACAAATATACAATAAAACTCGACTTCTATTAAATAAGAAATATGATGAAATCTATAAAATGCAGACTGAAAACAATCTTGCTAGAATAGTGGTAGCTTATCTCTGAGAAGAGATGTTACAACAATTCTAATTCGCATGAAGATGAGTACAATGAGGCTCTTAAGTAATTTTTATAATAAAAATGAATTCCAAAACCCTATTCATACAAAAACCTAACCCTAGGAGATGAAGTGCCAAAAGTCATCTAGGCCCCATTTGGATAAGTTAGTACATCAACTTCCCAAGGTCATAATGATTGCATATGATCTTCATTTCATGAACACAATAGATCATTGGAAATTTCTTGACGAGGATATTCATTTAGGGGGCTCAATCAAAGCCTTTGGCTATATTTTAAGTGCCCGGTCGTGAAAAAATGTTGTTTAGGACCTCAAAATGGCCCCGGAAGTTTGGGACCCAAAAAAATGCTAAAAATAGTCAGTTGCCAAAAACATAATTTTGAGCCAGTTGGAAAAGGTGGATGGAAACCCACATCATCCTGGAAAAATCCTCCCCCCTTTGGAAGCAATGGTGTCCATTACATTGATCGCCCGCATCATATGAGGAAATCTTTATGGAATTTGGCCCCGGATGAGCCACTTTCCTTGGTACAGGAGATGCCTTTCTTTGACAACCCGATAAATATGGATCCTTTATTGGCGAGTGCCCTTGACCTGTGTGTACATGATATGATAAGTGGATGCATGTTCCATGTAGTCCAAGTTGATATCTATTGGTGTCAATTATTCTACTATCTCTGAGGTGTCCAATAATGGTGGAAAATAAGGTCGAAGGAGGTCCACATTGAACATTGGGTGCAAGTGAAGGAAGTGGGGAAGGTTGAGATCAAAACAATTGTCACACACAACCTTGGTGATGGTGTAAAGTCCATTAAGGAGTGGAAAAAAATTCTGATGAGGCCATCTAAGGAATTATTTCTACAAGTGAAACCAAACGTTGTCTCCCATTTGAAATTGGTATGGCACTCGATGTTGATCATGGCATTGCTTGTACTTGGCATTGGAATTTTGTAAAATATATTGAAATTGTTGGAAGATGTGTTGGATCCCCTCAATGAAGCAGGTGGCTTTGTTAGCTTCAATTAGATCATGCAACAATTCTTCTTGGGTGGTCGCAAGGCATAGTGCAACATCCATGGGACCCAATAGATGAAATCTCAACCCCACCTGAAAGGGGTTGTGGTCGATTGAGCTGTGTATGGCTCTGTTGTAGTTTTGTTTAACATAAGGAATACTCTCATCCTAGGTGCGTGGGTTCTTGGAATTTTACATGCACAATATGTGCACGATCATATGGTTGATGACCTCGGTTTGGCTATCCATCTAGGGGTGGAAGGAAGTGGACTTGGTGAGCTCAATGTCCATCAATGACCAGAGGCTTGGTAAAAATGTGATGAGGAACCAACTGTCCTTATCTGAGATAATGCTTTGTGGGATCCCAAAGTGTACCCACACTCGTTTAAAGAATAAATTGGTAGTGGTCTCCAGTGTGATGTTATTCTTGTAGGCAGCTAAAATCACCATCTTGGAAAAGCGATCAACAACCATAAAAACATAGTCATTTCCCCACTTGCTGGATGGAAGGCCCAACATGTAGTCCATTGAGATGGATTTCCAGGTCCTGTCAAGAATGGGAAGACGAGTTTACAATGATTGTTTCTTAGTGGTTGATTTTGCAATAGCACACGCAGTGCAGGACCAGATATACTTGTTGAAATCTTGTCGAAGTTTTATCCAAGAGAATTGTCATTGCAGCACTACCACTATGTTTTCCACAGTGAAGTTTCCTGCCACCTGACTGTAGTGGGCTTCCCAAATCATATTCACTCTCTCACTTGATGGAAATCAAGGATGACCCAGATGGCACAAGTTCTTTGGGCATTTTTCTAACCAAAGGGCATGACCAACCATTCAAAAGTACATTCTTTTGACTTGAAGGAAGTTTTCCATACATATTTATTCTCTATTGAGACCTAATGGTAGCCAAACTTTAGATAAATCTTACTGAATTATTTGCCCCCCTTGAGATAATCAAGGATATTGTCGATTCAGTAAATCGGGTATCGGTTCCTAACTATGATTTTATTTATGGCATGATGATCAATGCAGAGTCACCAAATATCACATTTTCTTTTTCACGAACATGATTGGGCTTCCACAGGGTGATGAGGTAGGTTGGATGTGCCCCTTATGCAGAAGTTCTTGGATTTGACATTTGATCTCCTCATTCTCTAGCATAGAGTGATGATAGACTGGCCCAATGGGCAGTGATGAATCGGGGGTCAGATCGATGGGATGCTTGACCTGAGAATGCATAGGTACCCTAGTAGGTGATGAGAATATGTCTTTGTATTCTGGCATGCCCTTATCCACTTACTTATGTTGTGTGGAGAGGTCGACCATGGAGGCCATGGATATGGCTACAAACTTTCACTCACTTTGAGAGAAAATCATGAAGAAGACAAACCTCCTGGTCAAATAAATTACCTTCCTTCATTTCTTGGCAGAGATCAAGGAAATAGCACTAGGTGGGACTATCTCGGGTATCCTGTACAATTTCATGTTCAAAGTAATAATAACATTGTGAGGCCTAGACTCATATACACCATGACGTTTCCATAAAGAAGGTTGGCCTAAAATAACATCACCACCTTCCATGGGAGAAACATCACACAACACCTCATCTTTTAATAACTTGATGTCATATGACATGCGAGACTCTTGGATGATTGCAAGATTGCTTCCTTGACTAAGCCATTCAATGATGTAGGAATGTGGTTGTAGCATTTTCCGTAGGGATAACCACTTGACAACCTATGCTAAGATTAGGTTCTTCTAGAAACCACTATCAATGATGAAGTCCAACATAGTGACTTTCACCCACATCTGTGAATGAAAGAAGCACTCGCCTTCATCTGGCTCATCAGGTTCATTGGGATGGATATTGGTGGTATAAATGGTGGCATTGGGTTCCATGTCAATGATTTGTCTCCCCTTTTATGGTTCTCACTTAGAGTTGGAACCCACATCTAATTCAAAGGACTTTACCTCAGCCACCAATGACTTCTTTGAGCGACAATCAAAAGTGTTATGCTAGGGGATCTTATGGAAGTCTCACCACTTCCCAGTATATTTCTCCATCTTCCCATTATCCTTCTTTTCTTGTGGCCTGGAAAGGTTTTCCTAATGTTTCCCATATTTGATATATCCTTTTTTGTATGGGTTGGGGCTGCCCTTACCCTACTTTTGTTGTGAGGGTTTCCCAGAGCCAAACTGTGGTGTCTTTTGTTTAATATTTTGCTCAATTTTGATGGAATATTGATAGGCCATGCCTAAGAATGAAATGTCCAAAAATTCCATTTCTATATGGATGTATCTATATGCAGATATCCACATTACTTGAGAACCATATTTCTCTCAAAATCTTTGATACCTAGCTTGTTGTGCAAGGTATGGAAGACATTGGTGAACTATGGCACTGTTTGTTCTCTTTCCTGCCACATTGTGGTCCATATTGTATACAAGTCATCATAACTTCCAACATGGTAGAATTTTTCCTTAATAACATCCCTGAAGGAACCCCAAGTGGGTACAATTGCAAATAATGTGGATCCTTCTATTTCATTTTTCTCACAGAAATTCTTCCACCAATCTTTGACATGGGGGACAACCTTGAGGAGTGAAAATGTGTTGGAGTTACTTCAAACACACCTAGGATTTATTTTTCCTAAGGTTTTTCCTTGTTTATTAGTCATTATCCAATCTCCTATATTTTAGGGGAGAATATTACACCTAGAGAATATTCTCTTTCTGTTGACACTTTAGTTTGACTAGTTGAGTTGAGCTTAGATGTTGCATTGGTTTTGTCACCATGAAACATTGGGATCATCTCCATCTAATGCACACTTTCCTTGGGATCATCACTATACTGTCTCATTACCCTTTATTTTCTGAGTTAACTCTTCACTACTCTTTGTTCAGTTAGTTAAATGAAGACTAGTTGACTAGTTAACTCAACTAAGTGGCAGTTCACTCCCGTAACTGCCTGAGAAACTAGAATAGGTGGAAGTTCACTACTGTAACTGTTGGTGTGTGTCTAGGTCACTCTAGAACATCACTCTGGCACATTATTTACTCATGTATCCTATATCTATTGAAAATTGTTCACTCTTTGATTGTGGAAAACGGTTAATGAGAATTCTTCCATTCTTTCTCTCCTTCTTCTTTCTTCTATTCTCTCTGCAAATGTGTGTATTATTGTTTAGCTAGATCTATTTTGTGTTGGTAAACACATTTACATGGTATCAGAGCCGACGAACTGCTAAGAAAAATCTACACCAAATTATTTTTGTAGGTACTAAAGATTGAAGAACACAGAAAAGATGGAATTTATGTTTTACTCACCGATAATACTTCTCACGCCTCATAACTATTTGGAGTGGAAGCCAAATATTCTACTTCTTCTCAGAAGTAGAGGTTTATACCAAATAACCATGGAAATGGGATAATAAAAATGACTTTCTCAATAGACAAGATATGGCCATAGGATTTATCTGCTTGTTTATTTCTCAAGAAATTATCCACCAAGTATGTGATGTCACACAAGACTTCACTCCAAATGAATTACCAACCATATTGGAGGTTATATATGAAAATAAATAATATTTTGAATATCTCATGCAGGGGATTGGAAAGATAGAGCCAGAAGAGAAACCATCAGAAGATCAAGCCTCTTATTATGAAGAGTCTTCTACAAATGCATTTGCATAAATTTGTATTCCATTAATTGAATATGATGTCTACTCCATTTCAGATTTGTTTTCTAAAATTCATGTGGAATATATATGGCATGCATCTCAGGAGTCACATGCAGACACTTTTTCATGCGCAATGAATGCATTTCAGAAGACAAAAAGGGAGTCGCGCACATCAGACTCAATTATGATATTTTCTGAGAAAAATTTTCAGAAAAAAATTATATATTTGAATTCCTCTCGGGAAAATATCCAATTTCAAAAAACAAATTGTCTGAAATGGTGTCTGGAAAGTGAAGTTATGATCTTTTTAAAATCAACAAAATTTCAGCATTTTTTCGGAAACGGCCGCACGGTTTTCAAAATTTCATCCAAACTTTATTTGGATATTATTCATTACAAGAAGATAAAGTGGATATGTGTGGACATATCGATGGGGAATATACTTCATCAG
>JASDQU011247630.1:703-15044 GCA_032191745.1 Picea mariana
TGGCTCATTACCCCTTAATTGGGGCATATTAGATTAGTAATGTTATTTTATTTATGTCGGCTTTAGGCCAATAGTTGCAATTATACCTCCTAGTCTCCTATATATACCAAGGAGACATTTTCATTTTGAATCATCTTGTACTTGAACATTTAAGTGGGGTAAAAGGAGGTTGCCCCCTCGAAGAGGCTTATTATTTGAAATTCTCTCTTTTTCAAGGCGTTGAGTACTTTTTCAGAAGATTTTCTATGCTATATCGATATTTGGTTCTTAACAGAATAAGTGTATTCCATGTTTTTTGTCTGGTATTTTGAGTGGGAAATGCAAAAAATTGATTACAGGTGTATGGAAACATACATGTGGGCCTAGGTTTCCATTGTTGCATTGGTGTTATGTTGTAAAGTGTTAGAAAAATAGGATCGCAGAGCCATAAAATAAAAAAAATGTGGAAATAAAACACAGAAGATACATAATACAATAGAGACATAGATATACATGGTTCACTGAGTGTGGGCTACGTCAACTAGAGAAATTTCGAGGTCCTTACTTTATTATTATTTAGAAAATTAAGGGATACAACCTACAACACACCCATTGTAACTTCCTCTTCTTTCTCTCACAGTCTCCTCAGTCAGGACACAATATTCACAATGATACATAGCCACAATACATTTCCCTCATAAACGAGTGTTTCCTTCTAGGGAAAAAAACCCTAACGTAACTTCTACTATCAAATCTACAACCTTATAATGAATGGTCCATATTTACTATGAAATTACAATATACATTTACAAGGAAAATTTTCCTTCAGGGGCTTCACCCCCGAACCCCCGCTGGGGGCCCGCTTTCCCCTAGACCTCGCAGGGGGTAACCCCCCCTGCACTCCCTCACGTGGAGGAGTGTACATTATTCCGAGGTGTAAAGTCTTCATGGGGTATAAACACAACTGGAAACAAATACCTCTAAATCAAGAAGACAATCATGCTCCACAACCAACAATATGTTGTTTGTATTTTCTATTGGATGGGAAGGAATTGGTGTAGGACATGGAGGATGTTGAGTTGATATTGAGGTGGTTGATATTGTTGTTGAAAATTCTAGGGTGGATGATTACCATGGTTCTTGCCTCTCCAATTTTGTTGATAAGATGGATTGTAATTTTGTTGAGTAGGCCATGATTTCCATGGAATAAATGCATTCCATGATTTTTGTGTGGTATTTTGAGTGGGAAATGCAGAAAATTGATTAGATGGGTATGGAAACATACATGTATGACTAGGATGCCATTTTTGCCTTGATGTTATGTTGTAAAGTGTCTATGTTTTTTCATGATCTCCTTTGAATACAAGTTTTAATACAGGAAGTGAAGGAAAATCTTTGATCACATGTTTCTCTGCACATATTGCACAAATCTGAATCTTATTTAGAGGACATTGATTCTTAGGAGGATTATTTTTGCAATCAGGACAAAATATGTATAAAGTTGTTGTTTCTTCTTGTTGTCTTTTATTGGCATTAAAAGCATGAAATTGAGAATTTAATGTACCCATAAGTTCAGTATTAAATTTTTCTAGAAAGTTACCAATTTCATATTTACTGATAATTCATGGTGTAGATTTTGTTGTTTTTGAAATGGAATCCCTTTGACTTTGTCCAGCTTTAGCTTTCCCCCTAGAATATTTCCTACAAAAATTAGCAATATGTTCAAATGGAAAAGATGATATATCACCAAATCCCATAAGATTAAGGATATCAATATATTCACCCCAAAGACCTTTTAAAAAATATGGTACGAATGACATCGAAATTTAATGAACTATGCTTTGATTTTTGCAAATTATAAAAAAATATTTCTAGGTAATCTTCTAGATTTTCATCTTCTTGTCATGTCGTCTTGAATATTTTTTCTTTTGAATCCCTTGGCCAACAATAATCTTGAAATTTCTTAAGAAGTATCTTCCTCATAGTGTCCCAATGTACTATTGTAATTTCACCAAGTCCCATGAACCACCTCAATGTAGTGCCTTTTAAAGTGGCAGGAAGCAATCCTAATTTATAAGCATCATCAATATATCCATAAGTTATGCATAAAAGATCAAACTCAAATAAAAAGGAATCAATATCTTTGGAAGGAATAGCATAGAAATTGGGAAGAAGAGAAGGAGGAAGATTATTTGTTTTTAATTCATTTCCAAACTCTGTAGGTACTTATAAAATGGTAAATCCAAATGTACCATATTCCTCTTCTTCACCTATTCTATTCCTATCATCATTTATATATCTTTCTCATTTCCCTCCTCCTTCTGGTATTCTTTTTCTTTCTCCACCTCATTGTCATCTTGGTATTCTCTATCTTTCATCTCCACCTCCTGGACCTTGTTCACCTTCGCCTTCCCTTCTTGGTACCCTACCTCTTCCTTCAATAAGTGACTCTTCATAAACCATCTTGTTCTCCCAAAATATCAAAAACTATTTACTCCAACCTTTAGGTGTTTCCTAGACATCCTCAAATGGTTCAATAATATTGTTTTTCTGAGTGTGCTTTGAACTCTCCACAACAATCCTTTTTCCTTTATCCTTCTTAATACCTGCAAGAAAGTTAGTTTTTGGGGGTTGTATGGATGTCTTGATACGATCTTGGATAAGTGACTTAGTATATGGTTTTGAAGACGATGAAGTAGATGAATTAGTAAGTGGGTTAGTAAGTGGTTGTGAAGGTGGTTTAGTAGATGGTTGTGAAGGTGGTTTAATAAGTGGTTTTATGGGGGGTTTTGGGTTTGTTTTTTCTAAGGTTTTTGTTTTTTCTTGACTCACTTCTTTTTCTTATTGAATGAACCTACGCTTACTATCCCTAGGACTAATTGGCTAATGGATGCAACATACACATGAAAAAAACTTGTGAATTCTCACTAAAGTGAGTGCACAAGTTTTAACCTTTCATCCTACAATATTCACTCCCCTCCTATTGAAAAATGCATATATCAAAAAATCAAATTCCACGAGGATTTAAGAATTAAAAATGAAAATCAAATAAACAAAAGAAGTTTTGCAATTTCAAAAGTATTTCCTTTAGTACCTCCCCGAAAATGGTGCCAAAATGTTGGGTTGATCTAAGAGTCTATATTCCTCATCATTTTATATCAATCCAAGTAGGTAAAATTATGATACAAAGGCACAATATGTGCATAATCTAGTTTGAAATTGCCTAAGAATTCCTATTAAAATCAAAGAAATAAATTCCCAAACTCACAAACAAAAATGGTTATTTTGGCCATGATCACTCAGACTTAACTATCAATGGTAGGGACTCAAATTACAATTAAATCATTCACTCTTAAAGTGTTCCTACTTGAAAAAAAACTATGTTTACTTAACCAATATCCAATACCAAACATGGTTATCTAGAGGTGTGAGTTAAAAGGATGAATGAACGATAAATTACTCTATCGGTACAAAATAAGGAAATGTGTTGATAAGAAAGGCAGAAAGGAATTGTAGACTTAGTCAATTCTAAGTATATTAGTGTGAATATTGTTTGTATGTCACAGAATATGAAACAACAATCAATCACGGTGTTGTATTTAGCATCTATAATTGGAACAATCATAGATCACATAATCAATGTAACATTTCTTGCTAGCTAATTAAAATGAATTCTAATTCTACAAGAAATCAAAATAGAGCATGGAAGTAACAAAAGAAACTTATAGAATCACTTAAAGAGAGACAATATAGACCAGGGGACCTCTTGAAATATATTGTTAAGGAAAGATCATATTTGTTTGAAAAATATCCAACACATCAATCAAAACAAAAACTTCATTATATTGACAGTTTCAAAATAATTCAACACTTACAAAGTTTCTAATGCACAATCATAATATCTCCACTAAATTGTTATCCCTTGTTTCTCTAATATTTGTATATATATATCTATAGGAATTCGAGTTCCTTTCATATGCACATCGTTTACAAAACAAACGTCAAAAAAATAACATATATCTCCATTATAGCAATGTGTTGAACTTTCTCCATGATTCTTGAGATTGAATCCTTAATCCTCTCCTTGGTTGAATCGTACATATCACTATTGGCATTATGTCCCTGATTTTATGAAAAGGATGGTGAATACATAACTTAATATGCACTTTTCCTAGAACTTCTTTGTCAATTTTGATCATATGTTGACCAACAGATTCCAAATACTATGTGGATGGTGGAATAGGTAAATCACCATCTCTTGATGTTGATGAAGTTACTCCCTCAAGGTAGGAAAAGAATAAACAATAGGCTCAAAAGGCATATGTTTAGGAATTAGGGATGATAATTTTAGTAGGGGGGGATTTCCTTTTTCTTGTAAAAGAAAAATCAAAGGGGGGTTGTTGTGGCCTCAACATGAACCAAGCACCAAGGCACCTCACCCATTCTCTCAAGATTGATATTTATATACTTCAATTCCCACTCCATCGAAACAACTTGTCTAATGCACCTCATGAAAGAGTCAAGAAGCTTCCTAAATCCACCTCCATGGTGTTATGACATCCAGAACAACGTGCTAAAATTATCCAACTTAGAGGATTTTAGTGGGCACCAACCTACTAAAATTTCAGCAAAGTACTTATCACTACAAACTTTACTAGCTATTCATTCATAAAATTACTTTTCTACACACAATCACTGAGGATGATCTAGGTAAATTTTGACCAATACATATCCCTTTAGATTACATTGATCATATGCTCCCTCTCCAACTCCATTCGAACCTTTATCCCTTTTTAGGAAGTCCCTCTATCCATGTGACCATTTCATAAAAGTTGTCGAGCCTTTTTCATTGGATTCACATTGTTTTAAATATCTTGATGATTCTTTTCAATGATGGAGTTTCATTAACCGTATTGTTGGGAGAACAGATCAAAATATATCAATCATGACAAATATGTCTTCTCTACCACATATGCCTACAACGATACCTTACTCCAGTTATGAGCCATCTTCCTTTTTCCCGATACCTCCTACCTCATGCTGACATGTCAAAAGGATATTGGCCCACACAACTCTTGATGAACCAATCATCAAAAGCATGTAAGGTGGACCCCTCACCCAATTCTTTATTATATTTAAATAACATAGGACTCTTTCACTATGTATCATGTTCTCCATACAATCCTCTCTAATTAATGAATGTTTTTCAAGGAAGACCCATTTATCATTGAGACAGATATCAATCACTCCATCCATATCTTCCAACACCTCCTCTTGATAGAATATTTTGACGACGCCTTCCTCTTGACACACAATTTAAGTATGGTAAACCAAGGCATTCAATTTGTGCGTATATGTTAGAATGGGATTATCCCTTAAATATTTTGAGAACCAATCACCATACAACGTATAAGGTGGGCCCCTAACAAAATTCTGCATTCTAATCTAACCAACCACAAGAATTTACTATGCATGATACATGTTACATGGTATCATTCAATTGACACACATTTTTTGAAGAATATAGCCTCGTTATCAGAGAGTGCAACAAAGTTTTCACATGCATTATCCATCAATCAATATTCCTGACGACATTACCCAAGTTGTATCATCAGGAGGCCACCTTGTTGGAACAAATGTTATTTGTCCTTTTCATGTGTTCCATTGCCTCATCCTAATAAATCATTTGAAGACGTCGTCACAACACTCTCTCAAAGATATCTCACCACATGTCTCCCCTTCACACAACAACATGCCCATATTAATAAAGTAGAGTCATAGGTAAAATGATAAACAATATGGGATATATGAATGAGTTGATACATGAATACCTTGTTAATTTAATGGGTAACCTATGCTCTTTAGTACAATTATCAAGGGGTAGACAAACTTTATAAAGGAAATCCTCGTCGGAAGAATTTGATTCCTTCAAATGTTTTGAAGAAATTATCTGAATCAATCCTTCCTTTTGATGAAACGATCGGAAAACCTATCTACACTATTTTGGACCCCATATCTCCAATGACATGCTAACGGTAACAAGAATAAAGATCCATTCTAAGAATTAATTGAGGTTGTACAAATCTAAACAGACCAAAGATGTAACATGTTAAACATTTATTACACAGCATTAAGGAGGAAAGGTAAAATATAAAACTCCTATTAAAACCTAATCGACATATTGTTTTCCTCTAAGAAACTTGTGAAAGTGTAAGTGCTCATACTTTATAGAAGAAAAAATTCAAATTTCTATGAAGCCTCAAGAAGAAAGTTATGTATATTATATATTATAGATTTAATGTTTTCTATAAAAAGTTGGGAGATAAACTAAATTTGGTCTTATGTGTAACAATATACCAAGGAAACAAGATGTCCCACACACAAACTAGAAAAGTGAAGAACCTAGGAGTTGCCAGGCCTGCACCCATTATCAACATGGAATCTATCACAATTACAAACACCAATTTCTTCGACAGGAGGTAACATTTCTCAAGTTACCACAAAATATATCGTATGTTCTAGAATGAGGATTGTCCATCCAAAGATGAAGAGATAGATGTATATCGAAATATCGAAAGAAGTGACATTCACACTTTGGCGGCTCACTCGATTCCTTTCCCCTACAATGATTTTGCATGATGGTGTTTTACCCACCTCTAGAAAGAAACAACCACCATTGTCAATGAGTTCAAGATTTTGATCGCTTCCCTAAATCCCGAAGATATAAGAATCAAGTATCAAACCCTTGAACCTACATTATGATTAAACAAATCCTTTCTAGAGAAGTTTGGGATCGATATTGAATAATTCAAGGAAATAATGAAAATTTGGTTTAATGATGATCTAATATGAATTAAGGAGGGACAAAGATATATCCCAACTAAATATCTGAAAATACCATATAGGTTGTTAAATATAATTATCCACAAAATATACAACAAAGAAACCAACACACACTTCAGGATGGAATGGTTTCCGATGGCATATACAGTGGTGAAGATAGGAAAAGTGTTCAACTTGGAGAACATCTTGGATTTCAACATTTTTAATAGAGCTAAGGAAGCTCCAAGTATGAAAATACCTTTATTTTATATATCGACATGTCTTATTGATGCAATCTACTATGTGCACCATTTATGTTATTTTGAATGGAGTTGGACTCCAAGTCACCCTCCAATTCATATCTATTGTTTAGAACTATGGGATGTAAATTAAAAGGAATATATTTACATCATCTGTGACTATTTCTTAGCCCCTATGTACAAGGTAAGTTTTAGGATTTACCCACATACGATATCTCATGGGGCCATAAAAACCCTAAGAGAGATAGGGGATTGGTATGTAAAGACATATTAGACTTATATCACGCTGTATGGAAGTAATGACATGCCACATCTCTTATCCAAGTATGTTCATGACAATTTTATAGCCAGAGAAATTTAATACCATATAGAATAAAACAGGATCACAACATACCTATCGAATAAAAACAAGAAATACTAGCCAAATTTCCCACTACACATACAAAGATATACTTTGTCCAATAAACCCCATGCCAAGAAGTAAGTTGAATCCCTAAGAGAAATATTTTTGTGCATAGGGAGACTAAAGGGGCATGATCCACACAATATAGTGTATGACCATGTAAAATAGTTCAAACTCACACACCAAGTCATTCATTAAGTGAACTTCATAGAATATCTCTTCAAAGGGGATTTATTTTTTGAAGAAGTATTACAAAGGCTCTAGGATGAACCAGCCAAGGGAAAACTCTGAAAGGAAGAAGATGAAGAGAGGATTGTAGTCAAGGAACAATTCAAAATGTTGTTAGAGAAGGAAAAGGAGAAGATATTGGGTTGTTATATTCTTTACAGGGAAATTTTTGTCAAGGTAGATCAACTGATGATCGAAGGTCGAGGTTGATAAAAAACAGTCAAGGTCGAGATGGATCAAAAACAAGTCGAAGTTTGAGGAAGTCGACTGGGTAAATTCAAAGTCAAATATGTCAACAACAAGTCAACCGAAAAGAGGTTGAAGTTTATGTGTGAGACGACTGACTATAGAACGAATGAAGGACCAACTAGTAGTCAAATGGTAACCAGACTTGGAGTCGACTGTAACAAAATCATGGGATTCACGAGATTTGTAGCCAATGATATGCATGGATCTATAACCATTTTTTGGCACCAATATTTACGGTTTTTCCTATTGTAAATCCTATAAAGAGGCATGGTGTAGCACTGTAAAGGGTAATCATAGAATGCACTTATGCAAGTTAATTCTTGTGTAGTTGTAGGTTGATGGTCATGTATATGTAAGCCGAATTGGATACAGGGTTTTTCTTGCACAGGAAAGAGGGTATGATGTCAATTGTGTCTTAGGTGTGGATGAATTTTAGACATGTAACCTTTTTATTTAGATTTAATAAGACAACACGAGAGTAGAAAACTCAAAAGAATGTTGGTTTCTCCCAGTTAAGGGTTCCATAGTAAAATCTTGGTGTACTTTGTGATTTCTTGTTTCATTTACATTCTTGATTAGATTCTTCTTCTCTTATGCTAGGATTAGTGTGGAAGTGTCTTTTATTTCCTGATAAAAGATGGAGGCCAAAGAAAGGGAACAAGCAAAGTAATATGAGGACAGAGAAAATAAATACAGAGAAGCAAAATAGAGGTATTAGCAGATGAAGAAACAAGAACTGTAGAAGAATAATGACAAACAAGATGAAAATAAAGAGAAGGATGAAAATCCAAATAAATATGTTCAAGAAAAGACAAGGAACATTGAAAAAAAAAAACCAAGGCCAAAGAAGATGTAGAATTGGAAAAGAAGATAAGGGAAGATGAAGAGAAATCAATATTGGCTGTTGAATTTGAAGAGAAAAGGAAGAAAGAAGAGGAGAAGAAACATAAGGCAACTGAGTTACAAGGAAAATAAGAGGAAGAAGAAAAGCTTGAAAATAAGAAAAAAGGTACAAATTGAATAGATGTGTGACTAACCCCAATGCCACTATAATAACCATACTTGTTGAAGAATGTACTCCTCTAGATGCCATGCTAGGAAATGTTTATTACACATATCAAGAACTAGGGATGGATGATGTTGTAGTGGTTGTAGGTGAATATTATTATATCCATAAAACTAGGGATATTGAGAGGAGAATAAATAAGAGAAAGAGGGGAGGATCTGCACTCAATCAAGAATCCTTGGAGAGAAGAACTAAATGGAAAGCAGGTAAGGACCGAAAAGAAAATGCAATACAGACTGCATCATCGCTAAATGCATTTGTAGGTGCAAATTCCATTTCAGTATATCAGATAGGAGAAGCATTGGATATATCGAGAGCCAGAGTAGCTGAGATTGAAGAAGCCATGAACAGAATAAAATAAAATATGTCTGATGAGTTCAAAAAAGAGGCCAACACAACATATCAGTGGCACAAAGAAGAATTGCAAAGGGATTTTCAGCTCCAGAAAAACAAGTTAAATGATGAGTTTGAAAAAAGGGCTAGTGTAAACTAAATATTACATCAGGAAGAAGTGGAATCTCTCAAGATTACATACTTCGAAGAAATGGAGAAACTCAAGATAAAACATGTATAAGACATGAATGTGTTGCAAACCGAATTCCTAGAGGTAAGCATCTACAATGAGAAGTTGGAAGACAACGTATGAAAAATGCAATAGGATAATCAAGTCCTTGAGAGGAAATTAGAAGAAAATAAACAAGGAATCTCCATCCTAGAATCTATTAAAAAAGAATCCAGGGCTTCCAACAAAGAACGCAGGAGTGTACGGAAATAATTTTTTTGTATACTAAATAAAATTCAAAGGAACAAAAAAGTTAGATCAAGCTTGGTGGTCAAGTAGAAATCATGAGGAACATATAACAAAAGGCTCAAAATTCCCTGGAGAAATTTATAGACTAGAAAGAGGTTTATAATGATCTACCAAGTACTATGCGAGTCTACACAGCCAGATATAAGATCAAGGAATAGGTCCTCTTTGATACTTGGAAATCCATCATAAATGATATTAAAAGAACTCAAGAAGTAGTTAACATGGAATGTAAAATACTATGGAGGGTCTTCAATGGCATACTTGAAGAATTTGGAATGGATGTAATGGAATACCTAGAAGAAGCAACCCCAGTTGAGATGAAGATAGAATACGTGGAAAATAGAAGTAATCTCAATAGATAGAATATTGAAGCAATCAAGAAAGTAAATAAAGAGGTCATGGAATAAAATTTCATAAAACCAATCAAATTGACCACACTAGACAAAGAATTCATTTAGAGAACATAATAGAGCCTCAAGGTAGAGGTGACAACCTATATTTGTGACAGTGAGATAGATCTGGAAAAGATGCGATTAAGTAGAGTGGATGAAATCTTAAAGGACTATGAGCTTTGGAAGGAGTATATAAACAATATGTAGCAATAAAAGACCTCTTAGTCCTTGTATTTTGTAATGGACTCTCTTTATTTTGAAATTTTGTAAGTCCCAAATAGGAATGTGAAACAAAATGTTGTAACTTTCATTTGACATGATGACAGTTATAGAATATGAAAAACCTCCTCTTATGTTATAAAAGAGAGTGTTGCGATGAAAGAGGGAATTTTTCCCTTTGTAAATGAAAGATTTTTTTTTTTACTTCGGAATGAATAAAGAGAAAGAAGCATTTTGGAAATTTATAAATTTGTTGAATGCATATAAGAATTTTCTTGGTGCATTTATCTTCTGCTATTGTATCACATAATTTTGTTGTGTGAATTATTTCTTCACCTTCTACAATTTCAAGCTATGTATCCATAGTTGTCAAATATGTAACATTCAATGTTATGTGGAGCCACATAAGCATTTCTTTCCTGATCATTTCTTTCATAAACCATGTAATCTGCAATTTTATGTCCAAAGTTAGTACAATTAAAACAATGACCATAAAATAAATTTGCATACCTGGGAGTGAATGATATTCTTTGTGGTGCAGTCCTTCTGAAATCCCACCTCAGCTGATCAAAGTATTATCTTTGGTTGTTTCTTTCACAATGATTGAAGCTTCTTTGCTGCCTAAATGTAGAAGGTATTATGTATTCATTCCTTTCTAATTCTTGTTGACAATGATTCCTTCCTTTGAGAACATATGCATAACTCCTCTTTTCTATTTCTTTCGTCATAGAGCTTGAACCTTCCTCAAAATGAACATTCTTGTATCCTAGTCCAGATTTGTTACTATATGGACTTTGACTATTGAGAATGTTTTCTAACACTTGAGAACTTTTCAATTTCTTACTGAGTTTGTTGAATTAAACTCTCAATGTTACGATTTTCTTTTCAAACTTCTCACACTCCTTTTCCTTCATTATCATTTGGATTTGCATTACTTCTTCCTTTCTCTTTCATTATTCAAGTTGGAGTTTCAAATATATGTTTTCTTCTTTGAATGATTTTTTTCTTCCTTTCTTTATTCATCTAAGTTAAAGCACTGATTAATTCTTCCTCAATATCCACTTCACCTTCTTTGTTGTTTTCCTTATTTTACGTAGACATAAAGAGTTTTCTCTCTGAGTCACTGTTTCTTTCATCATCTTCATCAAATGAAGAATTATCTTCTCTTGAGTAGATATTTTTGTTGAAGACTTTCCTTTTATCTTTCTGGTTTCCCTTTTGATATTTCTTTTCTTTCTTGGGATCTTCCTCTTCATCACTATATAACTTCTTAGCATAATTATACTTGTTTGTAAAATGACCATTTTTACCACAATTAAATTTTTTTAAGGGAAGCATACCTTTCTACTTTTCGGTTCCTTTATTCAACTTCCTTACAAAGTTGTCCATTTCTTAATCCTCATATGAATCATCGCTAAAGATTCAATTTGGCTTTGACTGTGACTTTTTCTTCTTTTTTGTCCTTCTGGATGCTTTAAAAGTTTCTTCTTTTGTGGATGGATTTTCCTATTCTCATTTCATAAGATCTAAATATTCCATGTAGCTCATCCATGCTTATCGTACTCAGATTTTCTCTTTCCTCTAGTGTTGAAACATTAAGATCAAATCTCATTGGAAGAGATCTTAGTACTTTTTGAACAATTATAGATTCATCAACTTCTTCTCACAATCCTTTAATTACATCCACTGTTTCATCAACTCATAAAACATAAGATGCAATGTTTTCATGTTCCCTAATCTTCAACTGTTCAAATTGACCTCTATAAGTTTGAAGCTTGGCCGCCTTGACTTTAGCATCCCCTTCATAAACATTCTAAAGTTTTTCCCATATTTTATTTGCATAATCACAATGCATAACCTTGATGCATATCGAATCAACCAGATCATTCATGATAGCATTTTTAGCCATCGAATTATTTTGACTGAGTTTCTTTCCATTGTTATCTAGTAGGGAAGTGGTAGGATCTTTGTATCCGTCTACTACCAATTTCGAAACATAAAATCCATGTGCTTGTACATAATTTTTCATCCTTATACTCCAGAATGCATAGTTCTTTCCATCAAACTATGGTATTCCATTCTTATACAAATTGTTGCTCTCCATGATATTCCTTCCAGTGGTTAAAATGTTTCCTGAATGAACCTTCTTTGATACCAATACATTTCCTAACTTATTTTCAACAATGGTCATTTCACAAGTTTTTACTGATATGTGAGAATAAAGTAAAGACATTTGGAATATTGAGAGGGGGGTTGAAACGGTATGAGCACTTTATACCACTTTTAACCACAATATATATTCTTTCACTTTATCAACAATGTTCAACAATTTATCATTAATATATTATCTATGATTGCATTCAATATATATATAAGCAATATCACATCAACATCACATCAAGAACATGGTACACCAGTATTTACATGGAAACCCAAATGGGAGAAAACCACTAAATGCTTTCTTATATATATCAAGAATTCATTCATACAAAGCACCAACTTACCAATTCTCTTGCTGCAACTGGAAGGAGGCTACAACCCCCTATTTACAGGATCCAATCTATAGGAATCTGCAACTCCATGAATTCTCTAGCTCCAACCATAAGGAGGCTACAACCCCTAGGGTTCTCCGGCTCCAACCAGAAGGTGGCTACAACCACCTAGTTCTCAGGCTCCAACCTGAAGGAAGCTCAAACTCCCTAATTCTTCAGCTCCCACCAGAAGGAGGATACAACCCCCTTTCCTTGGCTCATCCAACCTCCCTTAAGTATAATTGTATACAAACTATCACTACCACAATAAGTTCCACTCTCACTATCACTAGCATTGCCACTATCACTATCACTGTCACATAAACTTGTAACATGTTCTATCATTGTATCCAACAAATTACTCTCAACTTGTCCAACTTGTCACTATCACCAATACTCAACCTGATCCTCTCACATGGATCATATACCAAGGAAACCTCTCAACTAGATGTCCAACATCACCAACACATGCCTCTACCAATCATGTACCAAGCTCACTAACATACCATCACAGGTTATGTGTCTCAACCAAGTACCGAAGAATGTACCAACCATCAACATGTACCATGCCAAGCATCAACCATGTACCATAGCCTATACCACAACAGGTGCATCAACAATGCACCATCACCTATATGAAACTGTGTATCAACCATGCATGTCAACCTGTACAAACCCGTTCATCAACCATGCACCTCAAACTGTACCAAATGCCTCAACCATCAACCCAGTATACTAAGTACCAGTCATGTGTTGGAAGATTGGTTGTTGCCATTGATGTCAACCCTAATCATGGGTTTTGGACCACAAGATTGATGAAGGTATTTAGACATGAAGGAAAATGCACATGCAGATACAACACCCATGGATGCATAGTATACATCATGTTGTTTCCGGTGGTATGTGGCACATCATGTGGATTCTCATGGTTGAGGAGAAATGAATTTTTGAAGATGACAAAATGAATTGAAGAAGGAAGTACATGTATGCCCTGAAGATAATTAAAGAAAAGAATTACAAAATAAGAAAGTGTCAAGTCGGCCCTAATGTTAAAAGGAAGTGACATAAATGGTATAAAGAAACATCATTATACATTCATTTGATACAAGTTGAATTTCTGAGGAAATCAGAAGTAAAGAAGGCCAGATTTTAAGGGAGGATGAAGTCTTTTGGTGATGTGTTCTAAGGTATGCTATTTTCAGGTCATCTTACCATTTTTGCTATAACTTTTTTTCTAGAATGATTCATATGGTGAAATTGCTATGGTATTGAGAAGACATATCCCTTCTAGAATATAAATTTTTTCTAGAATATATTCTTGGGTGGAAGGAAGGGGAAAGGATGGAGAGTTCAACTCTCTCTTGATATTGGAGGATTGTAT
>JASDQU011247631.1:7877-20936 GCA_032191745.1 Picea mariana
TATATAGGAGACTAGGAGGTTTAATGGCCTAAAGCCGACATAAATAAAATAACATTACTAATCTAAATTACAACTAATGGCCTAAAGCCGACATAAATAAAATAACATTACTAATCTAATATGCCCCAATTAAGTGGTAATGAGCCAATATTATGGATTAACAATGAAGTTAAAAGTTGAAGCGCCAGCTGAGTTGGGGGTCCATTCTGCGAGTTTCTCGATCCTTCGTCTAAAACCATGAGATCTCTGGGATCAACATCTACGTTTTTTTGTCCCCACATCTTGAAACTAGTGGGAAAACCCTAAGGACCGATCCTCTGTCTGAACCATTTTTCCTTTGCATGGAACCTCATCACAACCATGCATCCTAAAACCTGAAATCCATGAGCCATTCTAAGTTTTCTGAGGAACCCGACACCTGGGTAATCTCCTTATCCATGTTGTGTTTTAGCGTGGGTTGTTGCTGCCTCCGGTGCCATGCCCATCTGTTGTTGCTACTTTCATCCCTGTGTGAATGGGTGTTGAACCACTACTATTTTCCTCACTTGGTTGGAGCTGAGTCTAGGAGTGTGCTGAAAAAGTGGATTGTCAGGCCTATGGTAGAAGAGGGAGGTTCTCAGACCTCTGAGAATCTCTCTCCAAGTGAGAGAGTCTGTTCATAAGTGGTTTTCTCCTAGAGAGAGTCCAACACCACCTAGGGAGCTTTGATAATTCCTTATCTGGCCTCTTGTCTAGACCCAAAGAGGGAGGTGAAGAAACCAATATATTTTTCTTGTGAAGGTGTATACTCTCAGGTGGAACATGCATGTGGCAAATGAGAGTCTATGAGTAGTGGGCATAAGAAGGCTCCTCGAGAGAATCCTTCTGGTTGCATTGTGCATTTTTCCTGTAACCGTAGCCTAGTCAAGGATTCCCTTGCCTTGGGTGGAGCTTAGTCCCAGGTCGGGGGTGACCCACTGCTGAGCATGATGAGAAATGTGGTCTAAGACTGGGAGGTTCGTGGATAGTTTGCACGTAATTGGTGGAATTACTTCAGTTTAAAGATAAGTATTAATATTTTTACTTAATTTATATGTGATTCATGTCTATGTCTTTGAAATGTTATCATGTATTTCATTGCAAGTATGAATTACAGTTGTTTTCCATTAATTTTGTATGTTAGCAGTAATTCTTTGGTTACTTTGTATTGTTTGGTTAAATTTCATTAAATATGCATGTTATATATATATATATATATGTATGTATGTATGTATGTATGTATGTGAATGTTTTGTATATTAGCATTGCCCAACAATGGGTTTGATGGTCGGGGACATTACAATATGGTATCAGAGCCAAGGCTTTCAAAAGTAAGCCTAGATGGGCCATGTTAGTGGAAAGTGAAGAAAACATTTCGAAAGAATTGTTGTCAAAGTAGACAAAATTTGAGTTCAGAGCCAAGATTTTAACACCAAACCTGGATGGGATGGATAAGCGATCTTTGGACCCAAAGTTTTAGGTGGAAATTGTGTCTGGAGGAACGAATTTTGGACCTCAAAAATGTTCCTAAGTGCCAAGATGTTACCTTGGTATTGTTAATAATATCAGGAGGAGTAGCAGTATCGTAAAACCATGACATAAGTGGTGTTGGACCACAGAGTAATGTATGAACTGGTGAAGTATTGAAAAAGTTTCAATTGTTTCTCTTCCTTGAGTTTTCGAGAGCAAGCAGTGCACATTGTCCACAAGGAGTGCATTAACAAAGGTAAGTTAACCTCATAGAAGATTAGGAGAGATATCATTGCAGCTTCATCAACAGAAGTGCAATGATTGCACAGGAAGAACTTGGTGTTGAGTTGAAACAGATATAGAGTCATTGATAACTTTGTAGGGCTCTATCGGGCGTGCATCGAGTGAGTGCAAGTGTGAATAGAGAGAACTCTTTGTCGAGTTAAGGGAGAATAGTATCAAAGAAAGATACTTGTAAAGATGTTGAACACTTTGTATAAAACGCCCTGCAAGGTGTGCTTTGAGCAGAAGGTTGCTAGGAGGTCACAAAGTTTTCCTTTGAAAGGAAATAGAAGGGTCAAGACCCTTAGGAGACTGAGTAAAAAAAAAATCTCAGAAGAGATAATGCGAGGAGTGATTAGGATTTAGATTTATTCCAAGTCCCAAAGCTCAGGAGAAGGAGCGACAATAGTCATTAGATCTATTGTGGGAAGGAGCCTAGATAATTAGATCCATGTCCAGGAAATCAAAGGAGAGCGTTGAGGAGGAACAAATCCCATTCGTTGGATCTAAGCATGAAGGACCAACAACTGTTGGATCCGAAGGTAAGTTCATGAGACTTACCCCTTGTGTGCATGGGAGAACTAATTCACCAAAGTCCCTAAGTAATTAGGGACCATCCATCGTCAAGGTTGACAGGCGGAGAAATATCCATAACTCTAGAGTGAACCACTTCGAACATTTTTGGTTGGGGAATATATGAAATCATTGAATAGTCAAAGGCCGAAGAAGATCCAGGCCGTCGGTTGGCGAGAGATGCATGTTAGAAGATTTGAGACTTCGAAGAAAGTCACTTCGGGAATTGCAAGTGTGGAGCATGAAAAATTATTGAAGTCCCTAAGTCCTAAACACTAAAGTAAATCACAATTGTTTGTTGTGGAGGACATGTGGAGAGAGATCAGGAATTTTGAGGGAAGAAAATTCTGAAAGGAAGTTGGAAGGAACGAAGAATATATGGACCATTGGATCCAAAAGAATGCGTGGAAGAAATCAATGTATTTCATGTGAAATCACTCTGGGAGAACACAAAGGACGAAATTTTGAAATCATTGAATCCCAAATAGATGAAGAAGCTAGGAGTCATTGATCTGGGTTGGAAATGTGTCACCAGATTGTGAACTTCGGAGAATCATACTCCTTGGTTTTTGTGAAGTTGTGTTTCGGGATGTCTCGAATCACCAAATCCCAAAACGTCTAAGGGTCATTGATCCGAAGGAAGGAATGTGGATCATTAATCTGTAAGGAGACACATGGAAGACAGAGACTCAATCCATTGGAAATTCATTGATCTGAAAGTGGATGTGTGGCACCAAATCTGGAACCTCAAGTACAAATCACTCTGGAGGAAAGTAGAGGGTGAAAGCATGGAAGTCTCTAAGGAGATCTCGATTGTTGATGGATAAGGAGGTCGAAAGACCCTTGATATTCTCTTGGTCAAAAATATCCGAAGTCTTGAAGTAATCAAGGACCATTGATCTCAAATCAACAAAGACTGTTGATCTTTGCAGTGGTATCTCCCAAAGTCCCAAAACTCTGAAGTCTCAGAACTTAGACGCCTAAGGTTCCATAGTGAGTGTCATCCATTGGATGCTAGGTAGATATGGACTATTGATCGACTCTACTTCGTGATTTTGGTAATCTAGAGCTCTAAGAGATTGTTGTGTTGTGTTTGAAAATTTTGAAAGTTGAAAGCTCGAGTAAGAACCTATTGATTTTTCACTTGGTCATAGTCGTGGTCCCATGCGAATTATGGGCCTAAGAAAAATGGGGGTAATGCCCAAAAACTATGTTAAAGAAGGAAAAAGGGGTTAGGAAGGAATCCTGTGGATTTCGTCTGGTTTGGACCTACATCAGGGAGGTACTGAAGACCTGGGAACTTTATGATAGGATATAGAAAATATATAAGAGCCATTATCTCACAGAAAGTAGATCATTTCACAACAAGTGCAAAAGAGAGGAAGCACAAGTTGTAAATGATTATGGTTTTCTGCTCAAGGCTCATAATTGATCAAGGAAGTCATGATTGGAAAGGTCTCAGAAAGAGGATTATAGAAGTAATGATTACATTAAAAAATAAAAAGTGTTAGATATGTCTTCAGATAGAAGAAAGAAGGAAGAAGTTCAGGGAAAATTCTTTATTCTACATCTGAGATTTTTCAGAAATCATTGAATCAGATGTTGGGTTCGATAAGCAACATGGAAACCCCAAATGGAATTCCTTTTTGGGGAAGACAGTCCAGGTGACAATCCTTTCACATCAAATGTGAATGCTGGGTGGATAAATCCATCTGCAATACATGATAATGCATGAACCATAAGTTCGTATCGATACACAAATAATGGGAATAAGGAAGAAGGGTTTAAGGGAATTATAATTCGTTCATGCAGAAGTTGAATCAGAGGAATCCAAATAATAATGGAACGCTGAAAATTAATAATCAGCATAATATGTGATGAAAAGTATGCAAAGTAGACAAGGAAAAGCTCCTAGATGGAGTCAATTCCATGAACATCCTAAGATAATGGAAGAAGAAATCATGAGATATATGTCCAGCTATTAAAAGAGAAGCAGAGAGTACAAGAAAACCACAAGTACTAAAGTATTTCATTGGGAAAGGACTGAAGAAGCTCAGTCCTGAAGAGTAACTAGATGTTCAAGAATCTAGAGTCTATAAACAACTTGGTGTGGAATTTGATTCATCCAAGTACGAGATTGGGATAGTTGGAGCCAAGAAATTAACAAAAGTTGAAGGTTAATATCAACTTAGTTTTGTACTATAAATGCAAAGTCAACCAAGAGTGATTTGGCTAGAAAGTGCTCAGGACAAAAATAGTCATGTACGGTGACTACAATAAGAGAACAAGAATATTTAGGAATCCAAGAAGAATTGAAGACTTTTGGGATCAACAAGGAAAAGTTGCACATGGGAAAGAATTTTCTGCAATTTCTGTGGAAACAAATATGTGATGGCTTGATTGGGTCAGCCAGAGGAAAGAATGTTTGCATGTTTTGAAGTGTTGTTGATGATGTTGCTACATAAGGAGAGAAGCAACTTAAATATTAAGTGTTTTTTATAGGTTTGATAAAAGAATCATGAAATCTTCTACTGCAATCAGACTTTCATGTCGTATAAAATTTATTAATGGCATTCATGTAGGTATGAGTTTTTATTACTCTTTTTGCATAATTTTTGAAAGGAAATTTAGGTAAGAATTTCCTCAGCCAGAGTTATTTTATAAAATCATGTGATTATATTATTGAATGCATACTACTGTATGTGGTAAAGGTATAATGTCATGTTAATTTTATTATGGAGTAATAACCAAAGAATTAAAGATCAGAATTGGTTATAGGAATGAATGCCATTAAGCTAGTCATGTATGAGACTAGGACCTAGTTGGATATGGATAGGTATGGATATGGAAAGGTTATGAACCACACAAGTACTAAAATATTCCTACCTTTAAATGAAACTTGGGCTGAAAACTTTTTGCTAATGCTAATGAACACCACAAAATTATATTCTTGGTGTAGTGTTTGGGTCAAAAAGGAAGGAATCCAATTAATTGGGAAGACAATAGGAATTGTGCGGAGAATGTGTAAACACATTGGCCATAATTCCAACTTATGGATGGTGAGGTACATGACTGAGATAAAGAGAATTATGTAATTCAATGGTAAGTGCACTAAATAAATAGGTATTGAGAGTTTTACTCGTGTCTAGTAAGGGGTAGAGTTGCACTCATACATGATGGAATTGTATGCTTAAATGCACTTTTCTGAATGCATTTTTTGAGTGCATGTATATATGTTTTTGGCATGGAAATAATTATACTAATGGATGAAATGTTGCTAACTCGTGAAGTTGAGAACATTTTAGGAAATGTTAAACATTTCAACAGGAAAGTTGCAAGCCAAGTAGTCACATGAATAGAGACTACAAAAAATTTATGTTCAAAAATTGAAATAATAAACTTACTGTTATTAATTATGAACATGCATATGCATAGAATAGTGAGTCATTCTATTTGGTTAAATTGTTTGGTAATTGTGATTGAATTGCTAGGTGCAGGAAATTCTAAGATCATTTTAGAAGGTGTTGTACATGTTGAATTATGATGTACAGAAAATACTGAAAATTTGTTCGTTGTATGCAAGATGAAGAATTAAAGGAAAAATGGTATGTACTTTGGTGCCTGTGGAAAACTACAAGGATGGATGCATTCATAATATGGCAACAACCAATATGAATCATGAAATAGAATTTCATGTTTTGGGGAAAAGATGAATTCCCTTTGAACTAAGTTTGAATTTCTAAATAACTTCTTTAATGTTTTCTCATGATAATTGCATGTGGGTGATGTAGATGAGATGATGTTGATTAAAGTTAGAATATTGAATACAAAGAGTAGCTCAAGAAGATGTTGATTTGGGACCTCTGAGGGTAGCTAGAACTCCTTGAGCCATAATGCTCTAACACTTCATGAGACTGCATGTTGCTAAAGCCCAAGGAAAGGGAGATGTAGGAGGCGATGGATTGTGTGACAGTGAAGGTGTACACTCCTGGGATGGGACAAGCATGTGGGGAATGAGAGACCATTGGTTGGAGTGTTGCTGAGGTTTGGTTGGTTAGAGTGTTGTTCAGGTTTGGTACCTTGGCCTGGAGCATGTTGATGTGGAAGGTCTTCTCAATGAAAAGATAAGTACCAATTCTCTCTTTAGTGTATGTTGTATACATGTTATAATGTTATTAGAATTGTCTATATATACATATATATACATTGCATATAATCTTGGATTACCTGCATCCATGAATGTACATAATGTGTTTCATATTTCATTTATTAAGAAATATATACTTGATGCTAATCATGAAATTGATTGGAATATGATTCAGGTGGAGTAAGAAGGCATCTTTCAAGTGCATCTGGTGCGCACATTGGATCGAAAAAGACAAAATCTCTAGAATCGAGCCATAGGGATTGTAAAGGTCCAGTGGACCTGGTAAGGTCCTGAGGACAGGACATGTGAGCATGAGGATGCTATGCGGGCATAATACCCGCATCTTTTTGAAGATTTTGAAAATCTTGCCGATGTTGTGTAAAGAGTTGCACTGAGGATAGTGAAAAAAGAAGGGGAGGGGATTCTAATACCCCAAGTATGTGCCCCAGTTATATTATGAATTGTAATCATGTTTTGTAGACTGGTGAGCCGAGTGTTGATAAGATGGTGGGCTTATGTGTTTATTAGGTTAGAGAGCGTAAGTGTTAAAGGCCAAGAACCTGTTTTTGTATATGTAATTATGCGTAACACTAATAAATATTAAACATCATTGCGTGAAGACCGACCACAAAGAAAGAGTGATGGGGGACTAGGCTTCCATAGGTTGGGTAAGGGAAAAGGGGTTGAAGGGTTGGAAAGAGGGGATAAGCTTAGGGGCTTAAGTCCTTGAGAATAATAATTTATTATTATTCGAAAGCTGTGTGAAAGACATGTTTTTATCCTAAGTCCTAAAAAAGGTAATGGGTGACAAAGGGAACACATGCAGCTCTAGGAAGACAAGTGTCGACCTGGGTGCATGTAGTTAAAAGTTGAAGCATCAGCTAAGTTGGGGGTTCATTCTGCTAGTTTCTCAATCCTTCGTCTGAAACCGTGAGATCTCTTGGATAGACCTCTGAGTTTTTCTATCCCCACACCTTGAAACCAGTGGGAAAAAACCATGGACTTATGCTTCGTCTGAACCGTTTTTCCTCTATTTGGAACCTCGACACAACCATCCATCCTGAAACCCAAAATCCATGATTCATTCTGTGTTTTATGAGGAACTTAGCACTTGGGTAATTTCCTTAGTCATGGCGTGTTTTAGTGTGGGTTGTTGCACATCTGTGTATTTGAAATTTTATAATGTATTCCATTGCAAGTATGAGTTACAGTTGTTTTCCATTAATTTTTTATGTTAGCAGTAATTTTGTGATTACTTTGTATTGTTTGGTTAAATTTCATTAAATATGCATGTTATGTGTGTGTGGGTGTGTGTGTGAATGTTCCGCGTAGTATCGTTTCCCGACAGTGGGGTTGATGGTCGGGGACGTTACACATATTGTGTTAGCACACCTCATAATCCCTCTTTGCTTACATCTACACAAACTATAAAGTCTTTATATGGATCTGCTACTTTTAGGATAGGTGTTGTAGTTAACAAGACTTTTATATTATCAAAACTGTCTTGAGATTTTTGCGACAAATTAAATTTTATTCCCTTTTTTTGTAGTGATGTAATCAGATATGAAATTCTAGAAAATCCTTCGATAAACCTTGAGTAATAACCGATAATCCCCATAAATGACCTTATGTATGCTACATCTTTAGGAATAGGCCATTTCATAATGGTTTTAGTCTTTTCCAGGTCCACTGTAATACCATCTTTTGATATTACGTTCCCCAAATACTCTATCTTTTTTTGGTAGAAATAACATTTATGAAACTTAGCATATAACTTAGGTTATATTCAAGTCTCTAGTACAACTTTCATATGCTCTTCATGTTCTTCTTCATTTTTGAATAATCTAAAATATCATCGATAAAAACCATAACAAATTTATCCAAATATTGGTTGAATATACTATTCATCAAGCACATAAAAGTTGTTGGTGCATTAGTAAGTACAAACGCGATCACTACAAATTTGTAGTGTCCATAATGTGTTCTAAATGTTGTTTCATTTACATATGTATCCTTTATCATGACTTGGTGACAACCAAACCTCAAATCTATCTTAGAGAATATCTTTGCTCCTCCAACCTAGTCAAAGAGATCATTAATTCTATGTAAAAGATACTTATTCTTAATCGTCATTTTATTCAGTTGTCGATAGTCAATACGCAGTCTCAAAGTTCCATATTTCTTTTTAACAAATAAAGTTGGTGCTCCCTAGGGTGAAACACTTGGTCTAATATATTCTTTATATAACAATTCTTGTAACTAAATTTTCATTTCTGTTAATTTGGATATACGCATTCTAAAAGGTGCCTTGGATACCGGGGCAGATCGAGGTAGTATATCGATAAAGAAATCTACCCCTCTCCTTAGGGGTAGTTCTAGTATTTCTTTTACAAATACACCTTTGAACACATGTAGGACTTCAAAGTCTTCTAAACTTGGTTTTCTTCCTTCCCCTAGAAGATTAGTTACTTGAACAACTTATACTTGGCAACCTTTATTAATACATTTCTTAAATTGCATTGCTAGTATTTGCCTAACAGAAACCAGTTTTTTGATTCCTTGTACTATTCTGATTGTATTATTTTCATCTTTATACATAAACAAATTTTCATAACATTTTAATATCACTTTATGTTTTTCTAGTGAGTCCATTCTGATAATTATATCGTAAGACCCCAATGGTAATATGTTAATATTTAACTTTGTACTTTGACCATTTATGTTGAGTTCACAATTAGAAATAAAATACGTTAACTTTCTTTTGGTCCTCGTTTCTAGTTGTAATAACCAATATTTAGAATGATTTATCTTCTTTAACTTGTTCAATTCTACTAAAGATGGAGAAATATAAATCAGACTAGCTCCTGGGTAAATTAGTATAGAAACATTGTGGAAATGAATTTTACCTTGAACTTCCACAATAGTGGATTGATGATCTTCCTATCTCCCATCCAGAGATGCATTGATATTATGCATGCTTCTACCAATGTCTCCAACTGTTGAAGCCTCGTGAAGGTTATGGACTGAAGTTCTTGTTGTTGGATTTAAGTGTGGACAATTTCAGCTCAGGTGGGGTTCCCCACACTCCCAACATTTCAATGGTTCTCTGGGGTTGTCCCCTACCTTCTTGAATCCCAGATTAGTTGGTTTATTTCCCACTTGAGCATTGTGTATTAGAGTGATAGTCCTTCCTTTGAAAACCCTTTGTCATATTATGAATAGGGGCTACTTGGAAGCCTTTCTTACACTGAGTCATTTTACCATGTTTCTTGTCTTTCCATGACTTGGGAATTTCAAATATTTTTTTTTACTGATCATAGCACATTCGAGCCTTTATAAATACTTCCTATAAAGACTTAGGATTATCATATTCAATCATGTCCTTGTAATACTGTGGTAGATAGCTTAGGAACCTTTGTGTATTTACCTTATCTTCCTTGATGTATGGTACAAACCTCAACTGATCTAAGAATTTATTTATTAGATCCAAGGATGATTTTAAGGATGGAAATTTATTTTAAAATGTAGAAACCTTGGCGAATCTTACTAATCCTTCATATGCCAACTATAAATGTTTGGCGATATTTTTGTAAAAATATTCAAATTTCTAAGGATTTTATATAGTTTTTATAAAATTTTGGCAATTTTTAAGGTAAAATAATTTTATCCTATAGAATTTGGGCGAATCATTTTTAAAATAGTGAATCTTGTTTTTGGAAAAACCATGGAAAATTATCCCATGAGCGAAATTTAGCCCCTAAAATCATCCATGATTAGATCGTCCCTGGTCATTTGTCCTAGTCGCATTTCGTAAAATTCCTTAGTTTTTCTTTCATAATAACTTTCTGATAAGTACTGCTTCTTGAAATACTTTTTGAATTATGACCATTCCATTTATTTTTCTTTCAATCCCTTTGATAATTCCAAATCTTTCCAACGGATGCATGTTTTTCCCTTTAAATTGTAGATGGCCATTCTAACTTTCATATTACTAGAATAGTTATAAATATGAAAGTATTTATTAATGTCTAAAAACCATGCTTTAGCTTCCTAGCGAGTCTTAGATTATCCATCAAAGGTGAAGGGTTTAATCTTTTTGAACTCACCTTCTAGGTGGTCCACTTGTTTTCTTTTCCTTCTAGTAGATGCTTTGTTCACTATCATGTGTGTGCATTCAGACGAATTGTCCTCTTTTTATTTTTCATGAATAGAGTTCTTAGAAGATGTTTTTCTAATCTCTTCTTCTCTTTCGTTTTCTTTTAGACTCTTCTTTGTACTATATTGCGTAGCAACATTTCATTTATTTCCAGCTGGTCTTCCTATGCTTTCTTCAACTTTTCGTTATCTTCTTTAAATACTTATAATTCTGCAACAAGGTTCCTCATCATTTCCAAGACTTGAGTGGATGAATTTCCTTCACTATTATGTTCTGGGTCTCTAGAAAGTTCTTGGTTTTGATTCCCCTCAGGTTTGTCGCCTTCTTCATTATGTGCTTACATTTTCACAATAGATAATTATTTTTGTTTGTAACAGTAAATGTGTTCATTAGATTTTTCCTTCAATGAAAAGTAAAATACAATTTCAATGTGATGTAGGAGCATCTCTCCATGTCAGCCAGCTAGCCACACCAACGAATTCAAATCGCATGCTAAGAGAGAGGCACAGCCTCATTTAAATATGAATTCAATGTAATTTAAATGTTTAAGCTATTGAGCTAGGAAGCCATGCCTTTGTGCAGGTTGTAGATAAGATCGGCCATTAATGTTTGTATGGTTGAGATCTAGATCTGATTCTGGACTAGATAGCCCATTCAATGTAATTGAACAGGGTAGGTAGGTTGGAGGGAAGCACTCGAAGAGCCCCCTCAGGTAAAAGAGATTTTCATATCTCATTTTGTAGGTAGTGGAAGAAGGTTAGATGAGTAGGAGGCTGAGAAGAGCCAGAGAGATCTCAAGAACACCTTGTAAATACAGGCATTTGCCATTTTTAATAGAAATAGAAGCAGTTTTTTCTGCATGAATTCTGTGTTGAATGAATGTCTATGAGTGTTCCTTTGTATGTTGTAGATGTATGTTGTAGTTGTCCATTTGCAGGAGTGTGTTTGATTTCAGATGAAGTTCTTTGAGGCTTCACACTGGGAGGGTGTGACAGAACATTGTAGGCTCTGATAGTCGTGCACAAAGGATGCACTTATGAAAACTTTGGGTTCAGACAAAGATGTGTTGCGGCACAAGAACTGAAGTCAACAACTCAGAGTAAGACCTCAAGGTTGTTGAATATCTTGGAGGTAAGGCTGTGTATGAGAGACACAGTTGCAGACAGAACTTAGCTGTGAGTTCTGTAAAGGCTCTACCAAGTGGGCATTGAGCACAGACACAAGGTGCAGTGGGAGGAACTCTGTTGTGAGTTTAGACAAAAGCCATAATCACTGAGGATTCTGAGAGCTCTGATAGGTGGGCATTGAGCAGGTGCAAAGGGTGCACAGAAGAGAATAACAAAACTGCTGGAAGTTCTGAGAAGATACTCTACCAGGAGGGCATTGAGTAGGTGTGAAAACAGGCATAGGGAAGAGAAGAGAACTCTTTGAGTTCTGGAATTTAGAGGAAGAATCCACTGAAGGATCTTCACAGGGTGATTGAACACCCTGAAGGCTTAGCAAGGAGTTGCTGGAGCAGAAGAAAAAGCTTAGGAGGAACAACATTTTCATACACAGAGGCAAACTCGAAGTCGAGAGCTTGTAGGAGGAAATAGATAAAGGTTGAGGCCTTTGAGGAATTTTAATTTTCTCCCAAGTCTAGGAAGAAAGTGTGCAAAAATCAGGAGAGAACACAACAGTCATCAGATTGGTTGAAGAAGGAGATCTGGACCGTCGGTTTTCCCGTCCAGGAAGGTGCAAAGGAGAAGCACATGNGAGAGAAATGATTTGAGCCGTCAAATCTTGAACAAGTTACCCGTCAGCCATCGGATCGGACAGGAGGTACATGAGGTTTACCATGGGGATTTCAACCATCAGCATATCGAGAGTCACGAAGACAAGAAAATTGAGACACTTCAAGTCTCGAAACGCTAGGAATATCTAGATTGTCCATTAGTGGAGACACGTGGCGGAGATCGAAGCATCAGGAGTCGGGATATCGACATTCCTATGGACAAGAGATCAGGTAAGTCCACTTTGAAAACCCTAACACAAATTTGAGCCGTCTGTTTGGGGAGACATGTGTCAGAAATCCGCAGAGAGTCGGTATATTGGCTATCGGGGAATCGGAGTTCCTGAGGTCGAAAGAATCGAGACATCAAAAGTCTCAAAATCCCAAGAGTTAATCAGGGCCATCCATTTGGAGAGGACGCATGGCAGAAATCAGAGTCATCAGGGGAAGGCATGATAGGTGGTCGTCCACTGGTAAATCGAGAATCGACATTTCGCGAGTCCCATGGACATACAAGTTTCGACATTGGAAAGACCGAAACCCTGAGAAGGAGGAAGAGCCATTGTGGAAACCAGCTGTTAGCATATCAAAGAAGTGGAAAGTGCCATTTAAGGGGCCAACTATCAGTAAACTAGAGAGTCA
>JASDQU011247632.1:27942-42737 GCA_032191745.1 Picea mariana
GTTGGAATAGGTGGGTGGCCACCAATATCCACCTAGATCAGGGTTGGCCTTAACAACGGCCTCACGACTGGCGGACTTGAAATCAAAGAAAAAGTTTTTTTTTTCTCAACATATCGATGAGTGGCTCAAAGAGTATTTCTGCCTAGACATATGAATCCAAGTAGACTGACTCATTTCCTATAGGAGTAGCACTGGTTAGGGGTCTCGAAAGGAGGCTATAGAGAAGAATAAGATGAACTTGAAGCTGTTAGCTAGACCAATGAGGCCTCCACTATGACTACAACTGGATAAATTTTTGCAAAGCACCTTCTCTTAATACACATAAGAAAACATTATAGCTACTTTTTGTTGCATTCATATTTATTGCGGCCAATATTTCTCATGTATGATTTGAACCTGAACCTATCCACTACTAGCTTCAACATTACAGTCTTGGTTTTCTCTTTTGAACCTGAACCTATCTGCTACTAACTTCAACCTTATGGTCTTTAGTTTTCTCAAGACAAACAAAAGATTTGTTGAGATCTCTACTGGTAGTGGTGGAAGAGCAGGAGCAACACCAACACTGGTACCAACTCAGGGATGAACTAGTACAACTTTGGCATCGGATTTAACTAGCAAGTAAACTCTGACATTGGATTTAACTAGCAAGTAAACTCTGACATTGGATTTAACTAGCAAGTAGACTCTATATAGATTTGATTCCAGGATGAATGTTCATGCAAATTGTTGCTCAAGGATGAACTAGTGCATCTTTGGGGGTAATATATGTATGATTCCAGAATGAAGGTTCACGCAAACTATCGAATGTCTGCATGCAAACTCTAGGAATATTCATGCATGCAAATGACCACATGTTTGCATGATAACTTCTCTTGATGCAATGGATACTTAGACTGTAGAGAGGAATCGAGCGCAGAAAGAATGGATAACTTCTCTACTATAGAGCGACCAAAAACCTAATACCTCTATTGCATAATGATGTGGGACAAAGTGTCAAAAAGATCAGAAAATGACCAATATAAATTTATATTTAAAAAAATTTAAAAATCAATTTTAAAAACTTATAAATATGATAAAAGATTTCAAGCATGCCAAGATAATTATGTCAAGTCAAAGGTGTTTAGAGCAATCACAAATAAATTTTAAAAAAATAAAAAATAAAATAAGACCATATTTTTTTTATATTTCATAAAAGAAATTAATAGGAAATTCAAGAAAGCATTGGTCAAAATATAAAAACTAGAAGAATTAATATAAAGTTGACATCCTTGAGATAACTATGGTACATGCTTCAACAAGGGTAATTATGTCGTGTCAAAGATGTTTATACCATTGACCAAATAATTTTACGAAAATAAAAAAATAAAGAATTTATATCTATTTATACTTTCATAAAAAAAAATAATAGGAAATTTAAGAAAACATAATAGGAAATTTAAGAAAACATTGGTTAAAATACAATAATAATGAAAGTAATTAATATAACTTTGACATCCAATTGATAATTATAATACTTGCTTGGGTAGGCAGGTAGCTTTCAAAAGACATTGTATGAATATTCATATACAGCTCCTCACTAGACTTATCCAGTGTTAAGATGGCACAAGGATGCCTCTTAGATTATTTCTGGGAACTTGTGCACAAGAAACAATTCTTCAAAAGTGTAATGAGGACCTTTCCAAGCTTAAATTATGTCCAATGACACTAACCAACTTAAGCAATATATGTAGAAGACATTTAAGGCATTTTATAGAGGTTATAATTACAAATAACACATACTTTCCAAACAAATTGTGATGAGTTTTATGAAATTTTCTACAAATATATAGGTATTATTGAGCCAACAAGATAAAATGATAAAATATTGGTATCAAGTTCAAAATTTTCACAATGAGTATATTAAAATTGTTTTTTAGTCTACTATGCTCATAGATTAAAACCAAGAAGATGTTTGAGAATTATGCACGACAAGATGGAAAAGATGAATACTTCCATACCAAGGGGAAAGAAACAAAACCAGTGAATGAGCACTGCCTATAGTATCCCAATTCATCTACCTGGCATGAGTACACATGGACATAAGATTGAAGGTTTTGGTCAGTTTGGCTTCCCTTTCCTAGATATAGGTTCAAACATCATTATATCCTCCTTATTTTTATGCTTGAACATGTTAGAGGACCCCATGGTTGATGAATTTGGGCATTTGTTTTGAGAGAAAGGTTCTTCAAGAAAACCATTCCATAAAGCAGTTTTACAAAATAATCTTATAAAACGTGTCAAGAATATAAAAGAGAAGTCATAAGGGATTTATCAATGCCAAGCGATTCTTTGAATAAATTCCCACTAGTTTTATTTTGCAACTTGACACTTGTGCAGTGATAACAATAACCATTATCTATTTGCTTTTGCATCCATGTTCACAACAAAGAATATTTTTCTTTTACATCCATGTTCACAACAAAGAATATTTTTGCAATTGTATATATGAGCTTCCCCTGGTTGGTTATGACCATAAATATATAGTTGGAATATATGGGAAGTTATCAACTCACCTAAAAAATGAAATATAATATCATTACAACATATCATGGACAATTACAAAATGATTCAATATGAAAGTAACGTCACTCCATACTTGATTAAGGAGGTTTATAACTTTAAGTCCTTTGTGGAGAAACACTTATTCGATGGAAGTTAGAAGATAGTGGGCATCAAATCCCCTTAATACTTCAAATTCAGTATGGCTGATGGAATATCTTTCATGCAATACAAGATATCTATCAGAGATGAACATTGGTCTCACTGCATAAATATATGGAAGAAGGGTTAATGGTAGGTCGGTTTTGTCGAAGAGAGAACCTATTATTACTATTCAAAACAATAAAAGATATGGAAAACTTGAAGAGTGGAATAAAGTCATAAATTACTCATTACAATGCAACAATAGAAGATGAAGGGGAACAATATTGGCTTCCAAGGATAACAAATTGAGGAAATATTTTGAAGGCTTTAAATGTACCCCTAGTTAATTAAGTTAGGCCAAGAGGTTTTTTCTCGTAAGAAAACAAAACAAGAATCATACACCAACAATGATACTCAACAAAAAAGTCCATATGATCAATGAAATATATGTGAGGCCTTCTAGTAATAAGTTTACATAAAAATTTAATCCAAAAAAAATGTGAAAAAATATCATATGTTAATTGTATGACCAAGTGATAAAAAGCCAATATGGTTAGGAAATACATTGGGTGATGTCTATAAATATAAATATATAGATGATGTTTGGAGATACAAGGTTCTAGTTAAATGGTGAAAACTAAACAGTGGACAATTGGAAGAGATAAAGATGACATGCTTGATGTGGATAACATCAGATAAACATGGAATCTAAAATAAATACAAAGAAAGATAAAGTAAAAATAAATGAAAAAGAGATATGAGAATTAATATCATCAACTAGTGGAAAATGTGTACAATGATGAATAAGACTAGACTTTCTTGTTCCTATTTGAAGAAATATAATTCTTATAATTTTGAATGTGGGTTTTATGAGAACTTTGTGCATGTGCTTTGGAATATTATGGTCTCATAAAAAACATTTTATAATTGGGTTTAAATATCAATAAAAAAATAGCAAATTTGAATGGGTTTGTTCAACTTTCATTTTCAAGCAAAATATATTAGGCAATATATTTCTATCTATCATTGTATAGGACTTGATGTGAGTATTATAAAACACTTGTTAAATTTGTGAAATCTAATTATTATAAAAAAATAATAATATTAATTTAATTTTAAGGTCACAGTCAAATAGATATCAAATTGGTGTATGAAACTCTTATTTGTTAAACAAGAAATCCCTTTTTCTTAAAATAAGGATCTCATAATAATTAGCAATAAAACCATAAAAAACCAATAATTGCATTATTGAAAAACTATAAAAACACTATTAAAAATTTGAAAATGATAATTGTTCTTTTAAAAACCAATATTCATATTTTTGAAAACGAATAATCTCTTTATTAAAAACCAATAACCATATGCTTAGTTAAACACTGAACACAATTCAAGTTGAAACTCTCGTTAAACAATCAAAATTTAATATTTAATGAAATGGGGTTAGTTATTCACATGTGGTGAGAGGGATTGTCATGATGTGATCTCATAGACGGGAATATGAGAGGGATACAGAATTCCTGGAATCACTCAGATCCAAGGCAACAACTAATAGAAGCAAGAAGCAAAGGTAAGTGATCTCCACCATAGCTTCACGTATGGGGAATCAAATACTTACATGCAATAATAAAGTTATTGATCAATCATTTTCTTCCTCTGCAAGAACACAAATTTATAGTCTCAATAGAGTATAACATTTCGAAGCAAAATAATCGATGCAACCAATAATCCCAAAAGTAGATGCAAATTTCTAGATGTAAAATTAGAAAACCAATAATCGCTAAAGTAGAAGTAAATTTTTTTCTAGAAGATGTAAAACTAGCATAGCCCCTAATTTGCGGCTGAGAACGTCGAAAGGTAGCGGTTAAGAATGTGTGACTTTAATATAAAATGTTTGTGGTAATATGAAACATTTGGTTGCATTAGGTTGATAAATGGAACGTGGCAATTACATATCCTTACAGTGATTTTTTAATGTGATTAGGTAAATGTTAAAAAGTAAACATGTTAATTGATGCCTTATAAATGCAAGAAAGTTATGAACAATAAATCTGATCCATTGATTTTGGAGGACGACTAAGAATATGCCAGCATCTTCAATGCATAGCCATCAGATTAGGGTTTAAGGTTAAAAAGTCATTAATTGTGCCCATTATCAATAGATATACACCTTTCGATGTAATTAGAAAACCAATATTCCCAAAAGTAGATGCAAATATCTAGAAGCTGTAAAATTAGAAAATAGATTATAGATACATAATATAAGGGAAGTGGCCGACCGGTGTTACAGACGCACGCTGCTTAATGCTTCAACATCACGTTGCTAAAATCATGATTATGTTGAACTTTGTTGTTTGGGGTGCATACAAAAAGCCTGGCACGTACATAATTAATGCAATAAACACTCAGCACTGATGTACACTGTAAGGTTTACACTAGTATATACACTGTATATATGTACGTGCTGTACAATCATAAGGTATACGTTTATATATACACTGTAGATATGCACGCGCTGTAGATATGTAGGGTGCATAAACTTCGCTGTCTTATTTGTTTGCGCAGTAATGGTATGTCAGTGGATGTCATTATCAACTGTACAAACAATGCTATAGCAATGCATGTGATTCCCATCATAACAAGATATTATTGTTAAGCCTTTTGAAGAAGGCATAATTATATGTACAAATCACATGAACGCAGACTTAAATTGGAATGGCATATTTTTATATGGAAAAAAAAAAAAAAATACATGGAGAGAAGTGTGTATGATGTAGTGTGAAGAGTTTTTTTTTTCAATAGAAAATTATTTATTATATTGATATATAATTTGTTTTCTTGACAAAGTTATATAAATATTGTATAAAGCAATTTTAGTCCATAGATTATGTTCTAAAAACATATTTTATTAGTGATCCAACATAACCAGAAAGATACCAGAGATGTAAACCAGTACACAGACTGCAAAAAGAGATTAAAAAAAACCAGTAGTTGCTTGCCCCTAAAGGATCTCAAAGTGTTAACCAAACACCGCATGCCCCCAAAGGACCTCAAAGTGTTTATCAAAAAACACGGCACACCCCCAAAGGACCTCAAAGTGTTTACAAAAAAACATCGCACGCCCCTAGTGAGGACCTCAAAGCTTTGGCTCAAACCTCTTCTTGCCAAGGAGGAAGAAGACAAAAAAGGTCGGAAAAAACCGCAAACCCGTCCAAGAGGACAAAAACCCAACACCCAAAACGAATGAAAGCAAATCTGCAACATGAAAACCCCCTTTCGCAACATGATCACCAACGCGTATCCGAAAAGGTGCGTATGAAGAGAAATAGAAGAACTGTGTCGAGGTTTAGCTGCGGGGCCCTCCGATGCCAACTGTCTTGTAGCCCCACTCTCCCATGAAGGAGCACTCGTTCAAGGTCTAGCCATAGATCCCTCCGGAGCCGTCGACCGCCTTGTAACCCTGCACGCCCTTGTAGTCGCTCGCCCATCTCCCTGAAGTTTTTTGGGATGCGGCTAGAAGAACCCTAGCCGCAGAGCCTGCGCTCCCCGCATACATAGCACACACTCACGAAGGAGGAACTTAGTTGTTTTCGGTGGTCGCCTTGTAACCCCGCTCGCCCTTGAAGCCACTCACCTGTCTCCCTGAAGTTTTATGGGATGTGGCTAGTGAAACCCTAGCCGCAAAGCCCATGCTCCTCGGCCTCCCACACCATGGACTTTCAGGAAGTTGTTATTGTTGTTAGGTGGCTTCCACTCATTATTCATTGACTTTGAATATGGAGTGGTACTTCTTCCTTATTTTTTTTTTTTTCAGTAAAGATGCTTTTACAAGACACTTACCTCCCTCTTACATCATTGTTGTCAAAACAAAACTGCCATTCATCGAATAATACAGTCCTTAATCAAAACAAAACTGGTGGTATAATTGTTGTCCTATCTGGTGGAATAATGTTGTCAATCAAAACAATCGTGCATCGAACTTTGTCTATGTAAATGCTTTTACAACAGATAGATTCTTGTTTTAACTTATCATCTTTCAAAAAATACACAGTTACAAGATCTTCTTCTTTGTTTCATAAATATATTATTTGATAGCCATTCTTCCAAATCTCTCTATTTTCTTTCCAATATCCACTGCATAGTATATCCCATCTTCTTCCATGTGCATTGCTTTCTTTGATAGTTGATCCGCTTCCTCATTGTATTCTCTCTATATATGTTGTTCTTTTAGTTGATGGAACTTCCCACTCAACACTAAGATTTTTGACATCTATGGCTAAAGAGTAACCACCTGTAAATTGTTTCCATGATAAAGCCAGTCAATAATAGTCTTCAAGTCACCAACCAACTGTAATCTTTTTACTTTTTTGAAACAAGCAAAATATAGGATACACCATAGGGTTAACACTCCCCCCTTGGTATTTATTCTTGTACCACAATTCATCGTAATGCTCAATGTACCCAAATCTGGGCATTTTAATATAACATCAGCCCCACATTGCCATTACATTGTGATGCACCATAAAAAAAACCAACTGCCAAATTACAGTCTAATAAGGGAGGTCTAGCGATCCTGACAGGTTTTACAGTTTGTGTATATTTGATTTGGCCCAAGTCCTATAAAATTATGTTGCAAACCCTGACTTAAGAAGGTGTAAGATCTTAAAAAATAACCATATCCCTGTGCTTCCAAATCTCCCAACAAATATAGCATGGAATTTCTTTTCAATATTCCATCTTTATGATCACATTCAATACTTTGTCGTCCCTCCCAGCATCTATCAAGTTTTAGTTCCTTTAAGATTAAAGACCAAATATCTATGTGGAGAAAAGAGGAAACAATGAACTTCTTCCTTAATTTACTGGTGAAGAGTTTATTAAGTGAAGTTTCTAAGTTTATAATGGGTTGTTAAAATATCAAAGGTATATTTTATTGCTTTATTGAAATGACCATACTTCTATATGCAAAAAATAGATGGAGCAAAGTGTGTATGATGTGTGGGTGAAGAGCTTATTTAGTGAAGTTCCTAAGTGTACAAGGGGTTGTTTAAATTTCAAGAGTATATTTTATTGCTCCATTGAAATGTCCATATAACAAGGTTTGAATGATGTATGGGTGAATAGCTTCATCAATGCAAAAAAATTATTTCCATGTAATTTTTTATGAATTTCTTTTATATACTTGTTTTAGGTGAGATTCTTTAAAATTGTAAATGTTAAAACCAAGTTTTATTAGCAAATTAAATCTATGAACCAAGATAGTATTGAAACTTTATAAGAACTTACAATTTTTAGAATTACAGAATTTAACTTCTAAAGAATTTGGTTAAATCAAAATATATCTCCACTTATATTTATTTATTATTATGTTAATTATGTTTATAAACTCCTTTCATTTAATAACAATTTATATTTCAATTTTTTTTTAAATTGATAAGAAAATGTCAAAGTTATATTTGTGTGTCATGTAGATGGATACAAGATGTTAATGTTGTTTTTTAATTAATAATAATAATAGTCTATTTTTAAGGTTGGTGTATGAGACCCCCTTGTTTGTGGGACAAGGGACCGGCTATAGAGGTATGCATACCCTACCCTTAAGAGGAAACACATGTTCTTAACCATTAGACCCACTCAAACTGTATTATATAGAGATAGATAAATAAAATTTTAAATAAGTCATATTTAAATAAAAAAATTATATTTAAAATTAAATTCAAAATTTTGTAATAAAATTGTTTAATCTTAATAGTTTTAATTGTTGAAATTTGATCATAGTTAATTTTAATTTTTTCAATCAATCAATTTGTAAGTTTGATTAAATTTATGTTGATATAAATCCATTTAGAATTTAGAAAACCCTTCAAAATACTATGCCACCATATATGAACATAAAATAAAACTCTAATGATGTGTAAAATTTATTTTTTACTAAATTTTTATCAAATTTATTGTTAAAAGAAAATTCATTTATTATAAATTTAATACACTCCTTTATAATATTCTTAAAATGTGTATCGTAAATATATTGTTGATAATATCTTATTATTGCAATTATGACTTTATGATTTTTCTTTATTCGTAAGTTACTATAAGACTATTGCTCCATCATATTATTGTAATCTTTTTACCTTTACAATTTAGGAAGACGAAAAAGCCACATTTATAAGCTTAATTGCCCTCTATCTTTGAAAAAACAAAATGGTTTAATAATACTTCAAAATGTGTAGAGGAAAGCTATCTATTTATTTATCTCCCTCGTCTTCTCCCTAAGAATATAAATGCATTTTACACTAAATTTACAAAATCATAATATTATATGAGTGAGTGCAATTGTAGGAAACTAAATAATTCTCATGGATAGTCCATGAGTATCACTATCACATATTTATTTTTTATATGGAGTGTTAAGTGCCTTTTTAGGGGAATCCCGTGACTTCCCGTCATTTCATTCTTTACGTATATGTTTATTTATTTATTTTTATAAAAGATTACCTTTTGCTTATATATTCTCTGAGATGTGCTTTTACCGTATATCTCACATATTTCCACTAGTCAATTTTTACATTGTGTATTTCACATATTTCTTAGTGAATTTTAATTTATTATATATAAAATAAAATAAAATATGAAGTATGAAGATGATATAAGAATTGGCATTTCATAATTATTTTTTTAAATATTTGATGGAACACTATAAAAGAAAAAGTATTACCAAATCAAATTCAATAATTATTCATTTTTTTTTTATATTGAAAAGTTGTAATTTAAATGTTTTAAGAATGATTTTTTTTTGTTATATTGTTTTGAGATATTTGCTTGAAAATCGACAAGAAATTGTTAGATTTACATATTTGAGTGATTATTTAGGTATATTCTGAAGTTTTTCAGCATGTTAAATTCAATTTTACATTCAGAAATAAATTTTAAATGACAAAAAATAATGATTTCCTGCAAATTTATTTTGCCCAATTTCAACCAAAAAATCATTTTATAGAATAACTAAACAACTCCTATTAAAAATGCCCACCACTATTAGCAACTACTTCTGCACATATTACAATGATAGCTATTCAGCTTGGCAATGTTTTATCAACTTTTTGAATTTTTTTATATTAATTTGAAATATTTTCAAAATTAAAATGTCTTTTAACATATTTTAAATTTTAAATATTATTTATTGATTTTTTATTGGTTAACTAAATTTTCCATGAAATATATTTTTTTAACTCTTTATTAGGGCGGTTAGTGAATAAAATGATTTAAAATTTCATTAAAATTAAAATTCTAAATTTGACATATATTTTGAAATTTACTTGAGATATTTCATTATTACGCCGAAAGGCATACACCTATTGACAATGGGCAGATTTAATTACGCCGAAAGGCGTACACCTATCCTATTGACAATGGGCAGATTTAATAGGGGTTTAGTGCTTAATAAGTTTTCTATGGACAGGATTAAATATGGCTGGAATATTCTTAGTAGTCACACAAAATAAATGGCTGGAATATTCTTAGTAGTCACACAATATACATTTACTTAATCATATTTAAAAATTACTTTGATAGCTCACTGATTGCCATGTAAGTGATTAACATAAATTAAAATATTAACACCAGATAAATGAAACTCAACAGTTTATTTGTTAATAGATAATAAAATTTAATATATTCTTTTAAGGATCCGTTTCATCTTCTCAACCTTTCGACCTTCACCAGCAACTATTTTGCTGTTGTGCTACTGATTATCACATTCACAATTGAAGTGGATAGGAATCGCTATTAAAAACACTTTACATTTTACTTGAGAGAAAAAAGATAAAAGGAGAAATTAACTCCAAAGCCAAAACTCAACAGTTTATTTGTTAATAGATAATAAAATTTAATATATTCTTTTAAGGATTCGTTTCATCTTCTCAACTTTTCGACCTTCACCAGCAACTATTTTGCTGCTGTGCTACTGATTATCACATTCACAATTGAAGTGGATAGGAATCGCTATTAAAAACACTTTACATTTTACTTGAGAGAAAAAAGATAAAAGGAGAAATTAACTCCAAAGCCAAAACGCCATCCCTCTCCACCACACATGTCATTTCTCCACACCCTTGACACTGCCACTCCATCACACCGAAATGACCAACGGACAAATTATGAGTAAAGATATTCCCTTTCCAATAAATCCCACCCATGCATTGCTTAATACATCTCACTGCCATCGCACATATTGGTCATTTCTGTGAGCACAGGCATAATGAAATCAGCACACATGCAATTTATGGTATGGTTCATATCAGCAGTCGCAGTAGTAGCAGCAGCAGCAGGCATAGAGAAGGATGCAATGATTTACATTGTTCACATGGATAAATCTCAAAAGCCCGCTGTGTTCAGCACTCACGGGCATTGGTATCAATCCATAGTCTCGTCTATAATAACAAGCAGAACTGTGGAGAACGAAAGTGAGGGTTTCAAGCTACTGTATGTTTACGACCACGTCATGCACGGCTTCAGCGCTAAGTTGACACAGACTGAGGTGGATGCCCTGCGAACAATCCCTGGCCACCTGGCAAGTTATCCAGACACGACTGGAGAGTGGCATACCACCCATTCCTTCAAAATCCTGGGCCTCAAATCCAAATCGGGGATATGGCCGCTATCAGAATTTGGCAACAGATCCGACGTTATAGTCGGAATTCTGGACTCGGGCATCTGGCCAGAGAGCGAAAGCTTCAGAGACGACGGAATGAACGACGTTCCCGCGAGGTGGAAAGGGCAATGCCAGGAGGGCTCTGCCTTTAACTCGTCCCTTTGCAACAGAAAGCTCATAGGAGCCCGTTACTTTAGCAAAGGATACACGGCGCAATTTGGGCCTGTAGATTCCATTCGGGACTACGATTCGGCTCGGGACTTTTTGGGCCACGGCTCACACACCTCGTCCACGGCCGCAGGAAACTACGTTCACAATGTCGATTATTTCGGGTATGCGAAGGGCACGGCGAGGGGCGTGGTGCCACGGGCTCGCGTGGCCATGTATAAGATAGGTTGGTCCGGCGGCATAGTAGGCTCTGACGTTTTGGCCGGGATGGAGAACGCCATATCCGACGGGGTCGACGTGATGTCTCTGTCATTAACAGTGTCGAGCCAGAGGTTCCACAGGGACGCCATAGCTCTGGGAGCCTTTGCAGCAGCGGAGAAAGGCGTGTTCGTATCTTGTTCAGCGGGCAACAGCGGGCCAGACATGTTCACTGTAGCGAACGGCGCGCCGTGGATGCTTACGGTGGGAGCGAGCACTATTGACAGGTCTTTCGTCGCCAAAGTCAAGCTGGGCAACGGAAAACTCATCCAAGGGACTTCGTTGTTCGTGGAGAGACAAGTGATATCAGGCGTCCCAGTCATCTACGGAACCGGTGGAAACCAGAGCTCTCTAGCATGCACGCCTGATTCTCTCGATCCCAAAACGGTTGCCGGAAAGATTTTGCTCTGCATCAACAACAACAATTCCATGCAGCTGGATCCGTCTATACAGCTTTTGGAAGCAAACAGAACCGGAGCTGCTGCTGTGATAATCGCTTCCGAGGATTCTTATCTGCTAGTTCCTCAGGATTATTGGATGCCTGCAGTACTGGTGACTTCAGATCAAGGACAGTTAATAGCAAATTATGTAACGAGTGCGTCAAGAGCGACAGCAGGCATAAAATTCGTGATAACCGAGGTGGGATCGAGGCCTGCACCGGCCGTTGCGTATTTTTCATCGAGAGGACCAAATCCGTTGAGCCCGGGCATTCTGAAACCCGACGTGATTGCGCCCGGCGAGAACATAGTTGCGGCGTGGTTACCTTATGGTGTTGTTAAGTACGTGGGAAGCGTTCCATTAGAAGCCGACTACGCTATGGATTCAGGGACATCTATGTCGTCTCCTCATGCGGTGGGCGTGGCGGCTCTGGTGAAAGCCGTGCACCCCGATTGGAGCCCCGCCGCCATCAGATCTGCTCTCATGACGACCGCATACACACTGGACAACACGGGCTACCTTATAACAGATGAAGCCCATCCTGTTTTCGGCCATGGCGCTACTCCCCTGGATTTCGGTGCTGGCCATCTCAATGCGAACAAAGCAGCAGATCCTGGACTCGTCTACGACTCTGGCGTGGAAGATTATCTGGATTACCTTTGTGCTCTTAATTATACGAACGAAGAAATCCGGATGGTGAGCAGGAGGGAATACTCGTGCCCCGGCCACACCTCCATTGGCGACCTCAACTATCCGTCGTTCCTTGCGAATTTCACGATGTCAGCAGAAAAGCAGGTGAAGACATTCAAGAGAATTCTAACGAATTTAGCTGATGACAACGACAACAGATCATATGTGTACAGGGCAATAGTAAAGGCTCCTCAGGGAATTGCAGTGCAGGTGGAGCCTGAATCTCTAGTATTCAGTGAGAGGAAGGAAAAGCTGGGATTTAGTCTAATCATGGAAGTAGATGGACCCATTGCTTCGACATCAAAATGTGCAGGGCTCAGAGCGTGTCCTGTATCCAGAGCATGTCCTGTATCCAGAGGATGCGTAAAGGCCGGCTACTTGAGTTGGGTTGATGGAAGGGGCCATGTGGTCACAAGTCCACTCGTGGCCATATTTGATCCACTTTGATTTTCAAGCTTTATCTGTCCACTTGTGGCCACATTTGATCCACTTTGATTTTTATTAAGCTTTATCTGTTTACTGTTATTCATTTACAGTCTTAATACATAAACTGTTGCTGCTATTTATGGACAGGATTAATAACATGAGGTGACTTCCAAGTCCTTTTAAAATTATTTTAGCTTTCCATTCCTATGGTGGTTTGATTAACTAATTTTGTAACAGCTTGTACATTGTTACTTTTACATAAATTTCATAATCAATTTGCATATATTTCATTATATTAAAGTTATATTAAAGATTTTATGCAATAAAGATTTTTTTTTAAGGATATTTTATCGAAATATAGCAATAAATTGTTGGATTCTTAGATTTAAGTGATTATTTTTGTAATCCTAAAATTTTTCAGCATGCTAAATCTAATTTTATATTCAAAAATAAATTTTGAACAACAAAAAATAATAATTAATGTAAATTTATATTACTAAATTTCTAAAAAAAATACCATTTCTTAAAACAACTAGCCACACCTTCTCTCACAAATTTACATGTGATAATATACAAATTACTCCCTTTCATCACGATAATATACAAATTCCTGCCTTTCATCACAAGTTTACATGTGATACTATACAAATTCCTTTTAGCATAAATTTCATAATAAGTTTGCATATATTTCATAACAAGTTTGCATGTGATAATATACGAATGCTAATTTCGTTAATTTTCCATTCGTAAACAACATAAATTAACAATGGTATTTAAAATGAGTAACGTCATTTTGATTAGGAGTGGGGTTCATTTTCTTTGGTAGAATTTGTTATTAAGTTAGTAAGAATTTTGTCATAAAATGTTGTTGAAGGGGTATTATATTTATATTTGGTGATCCATGATTATATCAGTTGAGTTATAGCACTTGCACATTTTTTATCATATTTGTTAGATTTTTGCTAGTTTTATTTCATCTTTTTATTATATGTTTATGGGTTGTCGAGTTGTCATAGTAAAAGTTGTGACTTGCTTATGAGTTTCTTATATAAAACTTGTGAGCGTTCTCAGAATACCCTAGAAAACTACAAAATGCGCTTAATGCATAGGCTATGAGTGGAGGTTTCGCATGGCAATCACTCGTATGACATAAAACTCACTCTTCTTTCATTATATCACCCCCCTACTAGGATAAATGGGGGATCCTCGGGCTGAAAGGGGGACAACAAGAGAAGGCACTTACTCTGCATAATTTTTTGGCTTATAGTTGTTTATCTTTGGATTTTTGTTTTTCCCCACTTGGGAAGGATCAACCTTTGGTTCTCCTAGTGGTGATTAAGTCTTGTGTAGAACTCTGCTAACCATCCCTTGGCCATTCTACCATGGTAAGAATGCTATTACATTGATGGAGAGATGAGTACATTTGGTTAAGGATAGAAGGACCCAAATAGTGTGAAGGAGGTGTCACAACGAGATTTAGTTA
>JASDQU011247634.1:0-25653 GCA_032191745.1 Picea mariana
CCCCAAAGATTCTCATTGGAAAATGGCAAAACGAATTCTAAGATATGTTGCAGGAACTCTCAATTTCGGCTAATGGTACACTAAATCTGATAGTAATCAACTCTCTGGTTACACAGACAGTGATTTTGCAGGCAGCCTAGATGACAAGAAAAACACATCTGGACATGTTTTTCAATTGGGCACGAACCTAATCTCATGGGCATCAAAGAAGTAGCCAATTGTTTCAATATCTTCTGCAGAGGCAGAGTATGTCGCTGCTACCTCAGCCTCATGTCAAGCTGTATGGCTGAGAAGAATATTGAAAGATATGTCACATACAGAAAAGGATCCAGTTCCTATTTTCTGTGATAATACATCAGCAATTGCTCTATCCAAAAATCATGTGTTTCAGAAGAAAAGCAAACACATTGACACTCGTTTTCATTTCATACGCGAGCTAGTCAATAATGGGGATATTGCACTACAATTCCGTGGTTCTCGATATCAGCTTGCTAATATCTTTACAAAGCCACTAGGAAAGTCAGTTTTTGATTTTCAAAGACAACACTTAGGCATAATTAGTGCTGATGATTGTACTATTGAGTTTAAGAGGGAGTGTTAAATATATTGTAACCTCAACAGTCTGACTGTACATTGCCAGCTGTCCTGGCCAGCTGTACTTTCTATTTTTGTCTTGCTTGAGCCTATTTAGCTCAGCTATTTCCCTTTACATTGTAACTTCTCATTGTACTCTTCTTCATACATTCCAATATATTGTTCTATTCTTTCTCTCTGCATTTCTTGCTTCAGAATTTATCACAGACTCCTAGTGAACCTCAGCCATGCCCGGCGGACATTTAAGAGCGGTGATGTCCTCTAATTTCTGGTATAACTCTGACTCGATGCGGGCCAGAGCCTTCTGAAATTGCTCCAGCAGAGAACGATCGGGTCGGATTCTAAGACCTCCGGCGCCGATAAAAGGCATGTCGGTAACGGCAGTCATCTTAAAGATAGAACACAATAACTCAATTTAGAATATCTTCAAGCCGATTTCGGCCAAATCTGAGGTGTAGACACAGATTTCTCCCGGATTGAAGCAAAATTTTCCATTTCTCGCCGAAATCCAGATCTCACAGTTGCTGCATACATACAAATAACCAAGTCTATGAAAAATTAAAATATATCTAGAATCTTGGAACCAAACAACAAAAGGTTCAGACAAGAAGGCAAAGATATCTCATGAGAACTGTACGATATATACAGAGAGAAGCTTTAAATTCTGTAACGAAACCTTAGCCGCTGCAGTTGTTCAGGAAATTTGGTTACCTCAAAGCCCTGACAAGTGACTGCTCAGAATCCAAATCCCGATCGAAGCTCGAGTCGCGACTCGCGAGTACTTTGTTAACTGTATGTGGTAAGGCAAGTGGCGCGGAGGCATGGTATATAATGATAAGAGTCGGCTATTACGGAAATTTATTGAAACAGCAGTACGGTAGTGGACGGAAAACGGACGGAGTTCATGGGTCCTGCGAGGCCCGCCTGTCCATCATGAGATTCGCCAAAATGGATAACTGCCAACCCATAAATTACAGTAACGCCAGTAGCGTCGCGATCATGAAGGTCAAGGATTCTGAAAATCCATCGTGTTACAAAGAATCCAGTGATAGGAAATGTTTATAAAACTAAAATTGTAGTTAGAAATATATTGAAGAGCCAACAACTATATTTTGTATGACATGAGTGCACGAATTTATGCTCCCCATCCAGAGTTGGACACCATATTGGACTGGACTCTCGTTGTTATTCAAATTTGCAGTACTTTGAAATTTATATAATTCTTAGTGCATGAACCTAGTAGTAGAGTAATTTCAACACGTGTACATCATTTATAAACACGCGAGGATTACAATATTAAAAAACATGGAAAATAAAATGCTTACGAAGACGATTGTACGCCTTCTGTAATATTCTACGTGAACACTCGTTCTTGAGTTTGATTAATTTGAATAGTGTAATAACATGTTGGTTGTGAGAAGATGGTGGATTTCAAAACCGGTGATGGTGATGTTGTGAGTGGGTTTAGTAGTTAAGAATATGTGAAATTTAAAAGAAGTTTTTTATATTACAAATAACAGGATTTTATATATCAATTTGATGTGTGATTTCTAGTGACTTTAAAATTTAATTATTATTTATTATAAAAAATAATATTTCAAACTTATATGATAATAACCAAAAAAAATGTATTATGTTTTACATTAAAATATAATAATCTAAAAAAACATATCACAATGTTACATTGTAATAGAAATTCTATTAATTTGAATATACAACTTAAGAATGTTCTAGATGGGATTAACAATATTATTTGTAAACAAAATAAAAAATAATTTTATAAAAATAATGAAATTATAATATTTTATAATTATAAAATATAATTTATTAAATAATAGTAATTTAGTTAAAGGTTATACTTTGGTCATGAAAAAAAATATTTTTATTTATGTGATAAGGAATTTATGAACTTAATACATGAAATACATGTTTTTAATGATTAGATCCATAAAAACTAATATTAAAATTATACATAAAAACCAATATAACAAAGAATATTAAAAAGTTTATTTTCCTTCATTAAAAACATTATCATTTTATTGCATAAGGTGACTCTTGCTTGGAAATAGTACCACCAACAACTTTGAGTTTAAATTTAAACCATAACTCAAACTTGGAAGCACTGATCGTATCTTATGGCAACTTTTGAATGGAAGAACTTATCGTATCTTCTGGCAACTTTTGAATAAAGTCAGTGTTCCTTTGCATCCAATATTCTTTGGGACAATATCTTTCTAAAACGACTTCAGTCCAACCAGTGCATTAATGACGGATTAAATTGACATGAACTGCACAAATATGAGTTCACAAAGTAATCTAGGTTACATATCTCCAAGATTACATATCTCCAATTAGATAGTCTTTCTCTAGCTTGGGTTAGGAAAAAGAATGCATCATGCTCCCATTTTTCAATAATTTGAATTTTTAGTGGATATCTTTTGATGGCTTCCAATAGTAGCATCAAGATATTCATTTACCTTTTATCCGGTTATTTATTTTTGAAGTTTATCTCTTTTAATTAGAGCTTTGATTGTGACCAATTAAGAATTATTTTTGTCTCTTTCTTATTTCTTCTGGATCACTTGCTTAATCTTTTGGATTTTGTTTTGTTTTCTGACATTTTCCGTTTTTATGATGGCTTCTACAATTACTTGTTCTATGGTGACTTGAAATTTTCCTTTCTTAGGATCTCTCATGAACATTGCTAGAAGAGGTTGATTATGTTATTTAGTTAACATGTTTGCTAAACAATTCAAGTAACCATATTTATACTTAACTTCAAAATCAATGTTATATAGCCATATAGACCATTTGAGAGTTCTCGAACTAATATCAATTAGTAATTAGTCATTTTTCAACATTCCTTATAGAATATTTAAATTGGATCTAAGAATAAAATGGAAAGATTTTTGATAGAGGTGAAAATGATGAATAGTTTTCTTTAGGGCTAATACCTCTTTATGAGCTAAGAGATAGTTGAGCTCCCTTTAAAGGTGCCAAATGGATAGGCACACATCTCTTCATGGTATTCTAATTTTCAATGAGGACTCCACCCCATGCCCATGTTGAAGCATCAATCTCAATTATTAAATGTGATGTCCATCACCAGTACAGAGTGTGAATCCACCCCATGCTCATGTTGAAGCATCAATCTCCATTATTAAATGTCCATCACCACTACAAAGTGTGAATTCATCAGTAGTGGGTGTGAATGGTGGCAGTGATTTTAACTTTTCTTTGATACGTTGTAATTCCATGGTCATTGTTGGATTTAGGCTAGATTTTGTTGGAGCAACTTTATGTCTTCTTCATGGCCTTTATAAAAAGGTCAAATATACTTCATGCTTCCTAGGAGACATAACTTAACCTTTTGAGATCTTGAAGCCAATAAATGCTATCTTTGTTTTTCCAATATTTATCTTCTTTTTTGACAGTACCAAACAATGTTTAAAAAAAGGTTATAAAATATATGCAAGTGTTTTAAATGCTCTTGAAGATTCCTGGAACATATCAACAAATCATCAATATATACAATAATCCAATTGTATTGTATAAAAGTATCCTCCATTTACTTTTGGAACTCATCTGCAGCAATTTTCAGTCCAAAATGCATTACCCTCCACTGGTACTTCCCACATGGAACAATAAATTCTATTTGATATCTATCCAAGGGAATAATTCATATTTGATAAAAAAATGCTAAATATGGAGAAAACTTTGATCTTTTGGAGCGGGGAGGATTTATTTGGCATAAGATATTTAAGGGATTGAAATTGAACAACCAATCAATGTTTTCCTCATTTAACCTTTGAATGGTTGTTTACATAAATGCTTTGCAAGGCTAGGGGATTTTGGATGGATCAATAAGATTGTTTTCTAATAGCTCAAAAATCTCTTCATGACATATTTGTTTTTTAGGGACTCATGAGGGTAGCTAAGGCCTTTTTAGGAAAGGGAGAGACTTCATAATTAAAAGGTAGAGAAACATAATACTTCTCTTATGTCCAAAAGGAATTTAGGGACTCATAGGTACAATGATTTGTTAGTTTCTTTGTAATATCTGAAAGAGACTTGTCTTTATGAATTTCAGAATAGGATACAACTCTTTAAATCTTGAAGAGCTCATTTGTACTCATTGGTTTTACAGAAGGGGGGGCATTGGGAACCCTATTGCATTAATGAATAATGAACTTTAATAATGGGAAGGTTACTTCTTTTCTCAATATATGAATTTTCATGATCATTTATTTTGGATCAATGGTGACAAGGCTAAATATTTTGATGAATTTAGAGCCTAAAATACAATAATCTTTGATTTCATATATTCTATGAAGATTTATTGGCTCTTTGTTTCCTTGAATAAAAATAGGAAAGTTTAAATATTCACCTTGGAGATTGACTGCATAACCATCGATTGATCTTCCTCCTTCTTATGTCATGCTCCAGTAGTAAGATGGGATTGAATTTCATTTTGATAGGTTGTACTGACAACTTGTGTTTATCAAACAATCCACTATATATGTTGAGTATTCTATAGGTCAAAACCAAATCCTCACAAAATATATAGGACCATTAAAAGGGTTGATTTATGATTCTTCAATCTGCTCACGCTCACTTGTTTTAGGGTCTCTTTAGTCTTCAAAACTTGCTTTCTTACCTTTACATCCCTTCTTCTTAGGATTCTCAATATATTCTTCATATAGTATCGACATTTCTTCATCTGATGAAGCCTATTTCTCTTGAAAAAATTATAACATATCTCTTAATCATTTTATATCTTTGGCCAATGTCTTTGTCTCTTGTTGTTTTTACTTGATTTGTAGTAGAATAATATTTTCTTTTTCAACTTTGAAGTTTTGTGTATCTTCATTATTCTCAGGATTTATTGCATAGAGCTTGACAAGGTTGTAATAGCCAAATGTTTAGCAGTAGAGGAGGAAAATGTTGAACTAGCTTTGGCTTCATTCTATTGTATAACCTTTAAGAGAGAAGTATTTTCATTTCTTAATGTGGTGAAAATGGTATAGATAGAAATAAGTATTTCTAAGAGTTCTTTGTCAATCTCAGTGATTCTTTGAGTAGGTGATTTTTTGTGGGATCATGATAACATGCATAAATGGAATGAAGGGAACTTACCACCACTAAAATTTTAGATTTTGAGTCAAAGGATTTGGAGGAAGAAGAGGAAGACTCAAGAGTTGAAGAAGAATCATAAAAAATTTCTTCATTGAGGAAACAAATTTGTCCATGGCATTATTCACCAGGAAGACAATAGGAGAGATCCCAACATTGTATATCGAGGGTATCAGTAAATAACATAGCAAGTTGTGGCCTACGGTCATTGTGAGGAAATTTACTGGCCCAATGGCCCCTTTTTCCACAAATAAAACAATTTTCTTTATTATCTAGAGTCTGGTGTTGTTTTAGAAATGGGTTTTTCTTGTTGAGTTTGAAAATTGATTGTTTTTATTTTTTGAATAAAAAGGATTTGGAATATCAACACAACACTGAGAAGGAGAAGTTGTATAAAATTTATTTCTAGGTTTGTTCTTTTTCTTGTTCCAATGCTAGGAGGCTGATTTGTTACCATTGTGAGCACCACAACCCCGATTAGTTATTTTACCTATGTCTTTGCAAAATGTAAAAGTATATATCACATCATGTCTCTTGAAATATTTGGAGACTATTTTCTCCAAGCAATGTTCCTGAATGAATTGAAGAATGTGTTGATCAACTTGTGTTAATGATATTCCTGAAAGCTTGATGTTTTTTTCCTTAAAATATTCCTCCATTATGTCTGGAAGAGAAGTGGGAAAATATCTAATGTAATATTTCACATAAGTAAGATGTTCCATTTTTCTTGATTCTATTAGAAATTTCTACATATGACAAAATTATTCTTCATGCAAAGAAATATTCTTAGTATCCTCTCATAGCCATGGTCACCAATCATGTGCCAATCTAATAAGCCATTCTAATAAATCTTGCAATCAACTTTGTAGCTAAACATTTTGAAGCCAATGTAGAATCCTAAGCTTTTTTATGCAGTACCCAATTGAGGAGTAGTTGTAGTGAATTCTTAATCTCTTGTTTGGACTAACAATCAAGATTTACCATTGGTTGATCTAGCATAACACTGATTAATTTACCAAGTCCCATAATTCTTGCTCCATAGGAACTTGTAGAAGGGTTCATAATAGAATCAATCTAAGGCTCAGGTTCAGTTTTGATCAACAATAATTTAGATAGATTTCATACTAGTTTTGTGGGAGAGAATGAGACATTTTATGAAAATCCTTAACAATTTCAACAATGATTTGAAATTGTTCTTCTCTTTGTCCAAAATCAAATTTTTTCCTTGGGTCTTCTTCAACTATCATAGCGTTGAAAGAGAGATGGCATGTATTATTTCTTTTTCGAGGATACTATGGGGGACATTTAAGAAGATCATGATAAGGTTCTATAATTTTTAAAGGATTGACTGCAATCACCTGACTTCTTGTAACATGATGACTAGACTGTCAAGTATGGCCAGTCTATTTTCTAATTTTTTGTTGGCCTTTTATGATGCTTCTGTGTCTATAAATAAATGTTGCAGGAGGTCTACTTTATTTGTTAGAGTTTATAATTTCCCTTGGTTTTTCTGTGCAATGGACTTAAGCCTCATAATGTCCCAATGAATGTCATCGACATTCTTAGCTATCAATTGTGCCTGCAAATTTAAATAATTTAGTAATTTACATTCTCTAGAGATAAATTTTGAATAAGTTGAGGAATTTATAGGCACAAATTCTCTTTTAACACTTCCATATAGAGAATATTGCTTGAAATAGGAGGGGGGATGGTTTCTTCAAAGGATAAGAGATCTTTCTCTTGTCTTCACGGTGTCTTCTCAGTGATTTGCAAATTTAGGTAGTGAGAACATAACTATATCAACAAGATGATGATTCATTATCCTATTGTTCATCTTATAGATAATATCTTGATAGGATGAAGATTCAAAATGTTGTACCTTATGTTGTATCAAATGAGATAGGCCTAGGAATGGAAGGAAAGACTCTAAATTTGTTTCCCAATTCTTTATATTTACATTCCCATTCAATTGGAAATTAAATATGAGTCTAGTTCAAGGTGACTTTAATCGAATGTACAGTGGCCTCAATTTCCACCATGCTAAGTAGCGAAGAACTCTAATGAACCTTAGGATGTACTGGAGGAGGATTGTCATTACTGAAACACACACATACACATGATTTTAATTGTCTGATTAGAGAATTATTCTTCATATAAAATCCTTATGGCATGATATAGGTTTTCAAGAAGTCATAATCATGAGGGTCACCCAAACTAACATAATACTTAGGGTAGAATGTAGCAAAGCATGGGCTTGTGTAAAGAGGAACAAGAAAACCATCTCTAATGTAATTAGAAAAATGGTTTTTCTTGATGTTGATGACAACAAAGAGAGAAGATACTTGCAGCAAAGTTTCAACAAGAGGAACTAATATGAACCAAGTTTCTCCTAGATGAGCATATTTGAAACCTTGGTGTTTATCCCAATCGATTTGGTTGTGATCGAGCAATGAAATTTGAATAGGGTATTTGGATATATGAAAGGAAACATTATCTAAGGAAACATAGATATGCGCATTTGAGTAGTACTTGCACCATTTTAACTTATGTACTTGAAGAAGAAGGATTTGTGGAAGTTCCCAGTTTGCACTGGAGTTTTCTCCATGCATTGTGGTTTCAAAAACACTACTATTAGCTTCAATATATGAATTTATGCATTTTTCAAAACTAATAGAAGATTTCTAAGAAGAAACATCCACATTATTGACCTGTGCTTATTCTCTGTGAATATCCATGAAACATTTACTCAATTTCTGATTAGTAAAAGAAAGGTATAGCTATTGTTATACCTACCAAAGAAAACATTCAAAATGAGGACTTATGATGCCTTCACCCTGTGACTATGGCCTCGAAATTGAAACAAGATGAAAACTTGAAAAAATACACCTTTCTACATGTAACTCTTTAAAATAATGGAATCAACAACATAATTGGAAATATAGATTCAAAGATTACTTCTATCAGACTACAAATAACATAAATTCTCAAAATATGAATTTTATTGATAAAAAATGCTTAGAATGTATGGGATGATATATATGGGTGGGTGCAAGCTAATGATGGTTTCTCATGATGTGTCAGTGACAATGAAAACATGGAAAAACAATATTTTATTAACTTGGAAGGATTATCCAAGGTACTTTTACAATGAATTTGAAAATGGTGTAAAAATATGAAATGTAGGAAATTGACTTATCTTTCTGAATATACAATTTTTATTTATAAAATTGTGAATAAATATTTTTAATTTGAGTTTTTCTAACATTGGTATGTTATTTTTCAAGAAAAAGATAATGTATGTCTTTGCTAGTGTAGTTCTTCAGTATATTAATGACGAAATTTCCTTAAAAAAAATTGTATAATTGGAGAGAACCCATTGTTCTAGTGTGGGGTATTTTTTGGGGTATTTTTTGGGGAGAGAACCCATTGTTCTAGTGTGGGGTATTTCTAGGATTGAGATTAGAATACTTACTTAAAAGTGAAGAAACTATAGAAGAGTTAAGTGATTTAAATATTGAGAATTATATGAATTGAACGTTATTAATAACTATCTTTTAAGGGTTTTTATTGAAGTTTCAAAAAGAAAATGGTGACCTTAGTAATAGACTATTACATTGTAATGATTGATAACACTTTATATCTCGCATTAATGTACATACTTCTTATATCTATGTCAATATGTGACTTATCATTATTGCTATCATGAATGATTTTATTAGTTTCATATAATGGATACATAATGTAAAAGTGTTGTTAAAATTCATGTATTGCTTAAGAAGATTGAGTTTCTTATGAATTCTCATAATGAATATGTAATTATAGCTTCTCTTTACATACTCCTAGAAGATATTCCTTAAAAACAAGATGTATAGTTAAGCTGCATGAGATTAAAATTGTATTTTCGCTCTTGATTTATGATTCTTTATGAGATGTCTTTTTACTCATTTACACTCATTGTTTCTTGAAAAACGATAAGTATAGTAGAATATCTTATTGTGCCATGAATAATTGATGATCAGGTGAGATTGATGATCAGAGTTGGGATTGCGGTTTATGTTGGATTAGTGGGGTTGTAGACATCTCCTTGTTCCTCAGAATAGTCGCCAGCTTTGAGACCTTAAATGGTCAAAATCAATGGGAACCTGGGCTTGAGCGTTGCTTATGTGTCCTGGAGGTCCTAACCATTGTAGGGTAGGACGAGCGGGTAGTCATTTTTTTTCTTGTCGGTTGAATTTCGTACATTGCTTCCAGGTGATTGATGTGCTTCTATGTTTGGTCGTCATGTTGTTGTTGCATGAGTTGCTTGCGCCTTGTTCGTCGTCATGTTGCGTTGTCGAGTATAATGACATCAATACCTTCACACACACAAAAAAAAAAAAAATTCTAACCTGTTATGTGAGGCTTGTTGTCATGACGAAACAGGGGGTTCGTTACATTGAGAATTATTCCTAAAACAATTGATCCAATCACTATTGCTATAGAGGAGTCAAGGGATTTATCACAACTAACTCTTGATGATCTGTTTGGAATCCTTAAAGTACATGAATATAGGTTGGAAAAGAACGAGGAACCTCTAGATCAAGCTTTCCAAACAAAGTTCAAGGTTGATGACAAGAAGAAACAATCTTCTACTACCATGAATGATACTTCTACTCTTTATTCATCATCAAATAGAGGAGGTAGAGGCTGTGGAAGATCCCAAGGAAGAGGAGGTAACTTTCATTGCAACTATTGTAATAAAGACGGTCACCTTGAAAGCTATTTTTTTAAGAAGAAAAGAGACACCTCTCAAGAAATTTTTAGTAAAGATGAAGTTGAAAACTCTTAAACTTTGTTTCTCACATGTAACAGTTTTGATGCCAAATATGATTTAGTATGGTATTTATATAGTGGCTTCTCAAATCATATGACAAGAAACAAAAACATGTTTGTGAAGTTGGATGAGAGTGTGAAGGGAAAAGTAAACTTTGGCAATGATAATGAGGCAGAAGTAAGGGGAAAAGGTACCCTTTCCATAAAAGTAAAAAATGGAAGTATTATGTATCTACATGATACTTTGTTTGTTCCAAGTTTCAAGAATAACTTGATTAGCATAGGGCAACTAAATTCTAAAAACTACAAGATTGTTTTCAAAGGAAAGTTTTGTAAGATTTTTAACAACACAGGCTTTGTTGCCAAAGTTCCTATGACAGATAATAAGATGTTTTTGTTATGTATCGAACCAAAAATATATTTCTTGAAGGCATGAGTTGATGAGTTTTGGTTATGGCACAAAAGGTTTGGGCACCTTAATTTTGGATCTCTTTCTTTCATGAAAAATAATAATTTTGTAAAGGGTTTTTCTTCATTCATAGAACCAGATAATAAGATATGTGAAGGTTGTGCAATAGGAAATCAACATAGAGACAACTTTCCCCAACATCATTTTAGAGCAAGTGAACCTTTGGCCTTAGTACATGCAGATATTTGTGGCCCCATGCAGGCCTTATCTCTTGGAAAGAATATGTATTTTCTTCTCTTTGTAGATGTTTTTTCAAGGATGTCTTGGGTCTATTTATTAAGTGAGATGTCTCAAGATTTTAGTTGCTTTCAAAAATTTAAAGTACTTGTTGAGAGGTCATCAGGATACTATTTGAAAGTCTTGAGAACTGATTGAGGTGGAGAATTCACCTCTGATGAATTCAAATATTTTTGCAATTTACATGGCATCAAGAAGGAGTTAACTACTACATATACTCCTCAAAAAAATGGAGTAGCAGAAAGAAAAAAAAAAGAACAATTGAAGAGATGGTTATATGTATGTTAAAATAAAAGAGTTTGTCAAATATGTATTGGGCACATGCAGTCCATACAACTGCATATATCCTCAACAAAAGTCCTACAAATATGGTAAAAAAATTCTACTCCTTATGAAACTGGGTTTTGTAGAAAACCAACTATTTCTCATCTGAAATTTTTTGGGTATGCATGCTTTGTTCACATTCCTACACAACAAAGACATAAATTGGATGGAAAATCAGTGAAATGTGGTTTCCTTTGATATTCAGAAGAAAGCAAGGCTTATAGGTGTTTTTATCCACTTACTAATAAACTTTATGTTAGTAGAGATGTGATATTTGATGAAGGGGGATTTTATCAGAAGAATGAAGGAGAAGATAAAGAGCTTACCCCACATATTGAAAATTTTACTTTTGATAACATTGATCAATCTTTGCAACCCTTTGTTGTAAGAAATGCAGGCTCACCTTCAAGGATCTCTCCATCAAATTCATCTCCATATTCTCCATCAACTGGATCTCAAGTTAATACTCAAACAACACCTCCATCTAGTCCTCCTAGGAAAACAAGAAGTTTGAAAGAGATATATGAGACATCTAGGTATGTTGGTGACAATATTGCTCTTTTTTCTTTTGCCCATGTTGAAACTTTTAATTTTAAAGAATATTCCACTGATGAACCATGGGTGCAAGCCATGGAATATGTGATGTCACAGATCGAAAAAAAAAAATGATACATGTTGATCTTCCTAATGGGAAATCCACTATTGGTGTAAAGTGGATTTACAAGCTCAAATTTAATATGGATGGAAGTATTTCAAAGTATAAGATGCATTTAGTTGCAAAAGGATATGTGCAACAAGAAGGCATTGACTATGAGGAAATGTTTTCCCTTGTAGCAAGACTTGAAACAGTAAGAACTTTTCTTTCCATTGCATCTCATTTAAAGTTGACAATTTATTAGATGGATGTCAAATCATCTTTCTTAAATGGATATTTGAAGGAAGAAGTTTATTTTGAACAACCTCAAGGTTTCATTGTTAAAGGTAAAGAAGATAAGGTTTATAGGCTTAAAAATGCTCTTTATGGTCTTAAACAAGGCCCTAGAGCTTGGTACTCTAGAATTGATAACTATCTTCGTAATTGTGGCTTTGATAAATGTCCTTCTGAAAGTACCTTGTACAAAATGGTTGTGGGATCAGATTTCATCATTGTTTTCTTATATCTAGATGACTTAATTTTTATGAGCACCTCTCCCTCACTTGTCAAGGAGTTCAAAGAGACAATGAAATCTGAATTTGAGATCTCTGATTTAGGAGAAATGAATTTTTTTTTGGATATGCAAATCAAACAAACAACTACATGTATATCCATTAGTCAATTCAAATATGTTAAAGACTCGTTGAAGAGGTTTAACATGCAAGGTTGAAAACCTGTGAGTACTCCCTTGGTTCTTGGGAGTAAATTGATGAAAGAAGATAAAACTCCACTTTGTAATGACAGTCTTTATAGATCTTTGATTGGGAGTCTTATGTATCTAATGACCACTAGACCAGGCATCATGTTCTTTGTAATTATGGTTGCTAGGTTCATGCATCAACCTCATGAGACTCATTGGCGGGAATCCAAAAGAATTCTTAGATATGTAAGTGGTACAAAATATTTTGGATTTTTTTATAGTGCTACTAATGATTCCAATGTTGTAGCATACACAAATGAAGATTGGGAAGGTTGCTTAGATGATCAAAAGATCACTTCTGGATATGATTTTCTCTCTAGAGGTTTTCTTGTTCCTTGGAGTAGCAAAAACCAACCCACTGTTGCTCTATCCACAGTTGAAGCAGAGTATATTGCAGCATCATCAACATGTACACAAGTCATCTGGATGGAAAGACTGTTTGAAGACCTGGGAATGAATGTCAATAAGCCAATCAAAGTATATTGTGACAATCAAGGCACTATCTCCATGACAAAGAATCTTGTATATCACAACAGGAGAAAACATATTGACATTCAATATCACTTCATTAGAGAGCTTGTCCAACACAAATTTATCTCTTTTGAATTTTGTAAATCTGGATATCATCTTGCCGACATTTTTACTAAGGCACTTCCAAATGATCGATTGGAGAAAATCAGATCATTGTTGGGAATCCAAAAACTTGACATCAAGGGGGAGACTGAAAAACGTGATGCTAAGTTTTCAGAATTAATTAACCTCACTATTTCCAGCTGTGAAACTAACTCTATCACTTGTTGATCAACTGTTGCCAAATTGTTTTCCTTCCTTATCTGTTGCAGTGGGTTTTCAAATTGTTATTTAAATGATAGGTTATTTTATGCAAACACAGTTTTTGAATGTATGTTTTGTTTAAGAAAGTCTCTCTGTGTATTGTTGTAGAGGTCTTTCTTTGGCACATTTTGGATCGGAGGATGCTTTATTTCACTTTGTTTATTTACAGTCTGTAACAGAGCTACTCCGTATCTCTTTTATTTTAAGAAATAAATCATAAGACAATAGTTTTCAGAAACAATTTTACTATTTGCAGATGTAGTTTTATTGTTGTTGGTCAAATTTCTGACAATACTGTCATTTTTTGTTTACTGGTTTATTAGGATCTACATTTTTTGGGTGTGACTCTTTTGTGAGCACATAATTCCTTTTGTCGAATATTTTAGAAGGTATGAAATGTAGTGATGGATGGTGATCATGATATGAATGGTATGATAGATTATGCATGGCATCACTTAGTTATTTCAGATGAGGGCTACCACAGCCTAAAGTACCGATGGAATTCAAAGACAGGAAGCCATTCATTGTGTAGTATTGGCTTGGATGGAATGTATGCAAGGGTCAACGTTTACAATTTGTACACGCGTGTTTGTTTGCAACATACAACCTTTATTTTTTTTTTCAAAACATGTACCTAACACGACTTTTCACTCCTTTCTTTGATAAGGGTGAATTTGTTGATTGTTGATGTTTAATATGAATTCATTGATAGTTCTCATCTAAGTTACCTTCCTGTTTTGATCCTTGTGGTCGAGAATATGTAGGGACATATTTCAATTGAGGTGATGTACAAAAATCCTTGCATGAAAATACAACCAAACTTTAGTATCTATGGACTTTGTGCAGTTAATAATAGAATTTTACAACCTTGAATCTTCCTATTTATTGTCACTAATTGTATTGAGAAATTGCATATAGAGTAACATTGTGTATCTACATTATTAATAACCTTTTAAAAAAATTAACCATAATAGTAATTTAAAATAATATTAATAATATACTAAATTTTAAAAATCTATAATTATAATAATATTAAAAATCTATTATAAAATAACTTAAATATTAAATATTAATAATTTCAGATTTCGATTTCTTTTGTTTTCTCTCCATATAATAACTTTCAATCTAACACATGGAATTTTCTTATATATAGAGTGATGTTGTTTTCAATAACTGGAATTGGAGCGATTGTCCTACCTATGCTCTTCCTTTTTAAGGAAGTTTATTAAGGCTACTTTAGGAATATGTAAGGAAGATTATTAAGGTTGGTTTAAGAATATTTATTTACAAGTATCTTTCCTTTTCTAGGCTAGTTTGAAATAGTGTGGGCTAGCAAGAAATAGCAGGAATGTTTTTATTCTAGTTTCGTTAGATGTTGGACATAAAGCACATTAAGGAGAGAAGCTCATGTTTATTATTCTTTTTTTCCCACATTCAGAGTTTTTGAGTTAAGCACCATGAATCCAAACCCTTGCAGAGCTAGGAAGGGTAAAGTAAGTGAACGCTCACAAATGCGACTGCACCTACCTCTTCTTTCTCTGATGCTAATAGTGCCTCTACATATGAGGGATCTCCCGTAAATTTGACTTGCAACTCAACCTCGAACGGTCTCTGCCACCGATGTGGTGGTACTCTTATTATTATCTCTACCCTAGCCCCTACTATATATGGTACCCTTTTGGTGGACTGCAGTCATAAAAACTCCAAAAATAATGGTGTTTAGTGCTCACGATTGAATTCAATAGGAAATCTTTATCAGTGTAATAGAAAATCATCTGTTTAATATCACATTCTACTACTTCCATCATCAACTGTCATCAATGACAGGGACCTTGCCATTATAGTGGCACTTGTTATACATCGATATACTTATCATACATCGGTATCAATGTTAAGAATAACATTATTGAATATGCATTCAAATATATGAACTCAAAATCTATTTAAGAATAATATTATTGAATATGGATTCAAATATATGAAATCCAAATATTACTCTTTATTCAAATGGTTAAATAAAGTTATAATTGAATTAAATTTGAAATTAGAATGTAAAAAAAAACAAGAGGTGCATGGCAGCTTAGTCCCTGCCAGGTAAGATCGAGTACCCTCTATCTACAATAAGGGGTTCAAGTTCTTCACCAATCATAATTTTAAAAAATGGTTTAATATAAAAAAAAAATTAAAAAATTCAACATAACAATGTTATACTTTGGAAAATTGTTTAAATTTATAGTTAAACTACTTAGTCAATGGAATTAATATGAAATCAATAACAAACTCATTGCTATAGGCCTACTTTGGGAGGGACTAATAATAATATACTAAAGGAAAAATATTATACTAATTTAAAATTCCTTTAATATATACACTTAAATTATTATATAGAAAAATATCAAATAAATTTACACTTATATTGAAATACTATAAATATAATAAAATATTGTTATCTCCCTCTTTATTTATTTATAAATTCAATATATCTTATATAATAAGATTTTAAAATTTTGATTCTAACCTATAATATAATGAACAAATAGTAGGTTATGAGACAATCTCAAACATATCTATGTAAATAGTTGACATGTGTTCCTCCATTATCATAGCCGTCACTGTACTAGTTCGAAAATCTATCAGATTGCTCCATTAACATCCCCGTGACTATACTAGTTTGAACATCTATCAGATTGGGATTTAGATGGGACATATATTGCCACTGTATCTATACACGGGCTCCTGCCATCTAAATATTTTCCTTTATTGGCCTAATCGAATTTGAAGTCAGTGTAATAATGGTGGGGAGGGAAGGCCCATCGACAACTCTGCAATAAGGGGTTAAAGTTCTTGATCAATCATAATTTTTAAAAATTGTTTAATTTAAAAATAAAAAATAAAATTCAATATAACAATGTTATACTTTGGAAAATTCGTTTAAATTTATAATCAAACTGCTTAGTCAATGAAAATAATGTCAAATCAATAGCAAACTCATTGCTATAGTCTTGCTTTAGAAGGGACTAATAAAAGCCAAGTATTTGTAACTACCAATTCACAACTAGTTTAAGATAATTTTTACCACCTTCACACTAAAATATTAAAAATATAAAAATAAAATTATAGATAAATTTCAATTTTTTAAAATTTCTTTAAATTTTCCCGCTAAAGTCATATTTACGAGAACTAGGTTGAAGATAACGAAATGTGTTAACAAATAACTTGGAATTTAACTAAAGTAGGGTAATCTTAATCAATCTTTACTCAATTTCGTCTGTGTGGACGCGGAAAAAAGCAGGCCGCGTCTGTCTGCAGAATAATCTGTCTGACAACTTTCTGTGTTTTTCAAGCCATATTTCCCTTTTTTTTGCATTTTTACGCTAATTTCAATGCTCAGATGCCCTTGAACATCTAAATTTTTTTGTTGCCTGCAATTATGCTTGGTTATCCATATTCTGCAATTAAATTTGACCTAGAGTGAATTTTTTTGGGATAAGATTTGAGCTAGTTGAACATTTTTGGGGTCAATTTTTGAACTCATTTGAGGGGTTTTCAAGCATCCGAGCTAGAGCCTCAAATTCGATCCCGGGACACAGACATTTAATATTGTTTGATTCTGTTCATTAAACCATGGAGCTCCAGAAATGGGCGAAATGCTAGGCAAAAAGAGCGACAGAGCGTCTTAAAATGTTGATCTGGACAAAGTCTTGCAAATAATGACCGAGAATGCCTTAAATGCATTGGTGACTATCTGGCTGTAAAATTTAGTTGGAGAGACGATGGGAGAGATGTCGATGCACTCAAGGATGGATGAATATATTTCAAGTTTAAAGAATTGAAGGCATTTTGAAGCTTGCTAGGGAGAATTGTTTAGGTGAGAGGAGCTATTGTAGGAATCTTTAAGGGTTTTCTGATAATCTAGTAGCAAAATGTTGTTCGCAAGCATGGCGACTTTGGGTCGTCGAAGCATAATGGAGCAAATGTTGGAGGAAGTTAAGAGACAGGATGAAATTCCTAAAGATATTCCTCCAAAGTTGCCTTCTAGACCGACATCGAAGGCTCGACTCTTGTCGAACATCAAAATGAGAATTTTTTTATCTCCATCTATCAATTAGAGTTCTAAAGCATCCAACATCAATACAAACAAACTTGCGGTTTCGGCAGGGTTTGCAAGGTTTATGTCGAGCGAGAGTAGGGTTTCATCTAGCTTAAAGCCCAGTGAGAGTAGCATTTCGGTAGAGTCAGCCGAGTTTATGTCGAGTGAGACCATGGTTTCAGTGGAGTCCAAAGTTGAACACAAGGAAATGCTTGTTCAAAGGCTCTGTAAAAGCACAGAGGCCGAGAGTGCAGAATATTTTGGTTTAGGCAATGGGTTTTCAATGGAGAAAATGTCAGAGAAGCATTATAATGGAGTGGGAGAGTTTAGTGGTTTTGTTTGTGGTGGTGTGGAGATGCAGGCATGGAGATGAAGGCATAGAGATTGATGGAAAAATCTGAGTTCAGTGAGCTTCAGTATTATATTTCTCTTGATTCTCCTTACAAAAATGTTTATTCCAACTGCAAAAGCGAAGACAGGGATTTGCGTTCTAATATTTCAGTTGTAGAACAAGAAAGCATGGAATGGAAGGATGCTAATAGTTGCGGCCTTTATTAGCCGAATCAAATTTGGAGTCAGCGTAATAATGGTGGGGAGGAAGGCCCGTCGACAACTCTGCAATAAGGGGTTAAATTTATTGACCAATCATAATTTAAAACAATTGTTTAATTTAAAAAAAAAAAAAAAAAATTCAATATAACAATGTTATAATTTGGAAAATTAGTTTAAATTTATAGTCAAACTACTTAGTCAATGAAATTAATGTCAAATCAATAACAAACTCATTACTATAGTTCTGCTTTGGTAGGGACTAATAATATTAAACTTAAATTAAACTAGATCTTAAACTTAAATTTTATAAGGTTATCATAATAGATTCCAACATTTTTTTCCTTCATTAACATGATTACCGTCTACTATTCATACATGTAATTCATCATCTAAATTAACATGAAAAAACATAACATTAGTACTTGTTGATTTATAATGAAAAAAAATATCATATAACACAAGGAAACCTTAATTTAAAATAATCAAATCACTTATCTTATTGAATAATCTTTTATAATCATACACTATCTCCTTAAACTCGACTTCTTCTCAATTCCTTATTATCTTATTGAATAATCTTTTATAATCATACACTATCTCCTTAAACTCGACTTCTTCTCAATTCCTTATAAGTGGGAATGACAAATAATACTATAAATTATATATCGATAGTATGATCATAATCCCCTTCCATACCACATCTTCCATGTTTATATGTAGAAGTAGAAGGTGAGCTTACACTAAAGGAAGGATTAATTGGTATAATCAGCCTTGATCTCTCTTTTATATTTATTTTTTTAAAATAAAATGAGTTCTATATAGGGATCACATATTTCATCAGTCTAATAAATCTTGAGCTCTCTTCCATGTTTATTTTACAATAAAATGAGTTTTCTATAAGAATTACATATCTCACCACGAAACACTCAATATCCTCTTAACAATTTTTTATGTTTAATTTAATAAAATTATACTAACATTTTATAGGTTTTTGTTTTGAAACTTTGTTTGTTTTCTTTGTTTTATATAGTTTAACAAGTTTAGATGTTAATAGGTTTAACTTGCATCAAATTCTTTGTAGTAAATATTTCAGTTGTAGGTTTTTTTAATGATGGAATTGTTTGATTTGAAATTTCTTTGTTTTTTATTTTTTTCTTCTTAAACTACGTATATTGGGACCACGTCTCAACTTTTATTTGGACTATTTATTCTCATTCTGTTTTTTATGTTTTTGGGATTATTTAAATTGTCACCTTCATTTTATAGCTATTGCTAGATGCCCTTCATCAATTTATTATTTATTGGTTGTTTTTATAACTTTATTAGCTTCTTTCACTACAATCTTATATTATTCATCTTTCTTGTTTTTATTAAACTTTAATTCATGGTATGTTGCTATGATATTTCCATAATTCTTATAATGATTTCTAGTGAATATGGTCAATATTTTTTTTACTTTTATTTATTATTGAGCATTAATCATTAGGTTTATTATTCAATGACCATATCTACATGCTTCACTTGAAAAAAGTTATGATTAGACTTCATGTATCTACCCAATTGATTCTTTGGTTCTTTTGTCTTAGATGCAATGCATATGATTGGGTCCTTTGCTATCAAGTTTCATATATTAGAGAACTCTTTCTCATATAGTATGTGTATTCTATGATAGCATGTTCAACGTTTCATCTTGATAATCATGTCAATAAATTTCATCAGGTATTAGATATGATTATTTTCTTTGATGGAGACCATAAAACTCTTATTCTATTACATAAGATCAATATTTAACATATTTTTTAATTCTTTCATTTTCTTTTTCTTGTCTTCATCTTCAATTTATCTAATTCAAAACGTAGTTGGAGATGACCATAGTTATCATAGCATATATTTTTTTATATGTATTATCAGGTTACTCCATCTAAAACATATGTTAGTACATAGGATAAAAAATATTGTCCCTCTCATTAGATACATTGTTAAGATATTTGTTGTTACATTGTGAGGGTCCACATGACCCATAACTTCCTTTGTCAATTTCCTTAGTGTATTTTCACATAAAGAATTCTTATTTGAGGTGATTGATTACATCCCATCCTAATATTCTTTCAACCTTACATAATTATCATGATGAAGTTGATGTCTTATGTCGTTCCTTGAGCCTTTTCCTTAATAGAATTCAATAATCACTCATTCGACTTGACTTGTTGATGTGTCTATTGGTTAATTATGGTTCTTCATGCCTACACCATAATGATTTCTATCGGGGCCAAAATGTATGCACCATCAATTTTTTCTTCCAAGATTCTTCAACTAGCGATGACCCCTTGCTTTAGTAATTAGTCCAAACTAGGGGTCACCTCCCATTAATATAATAGGAGGTTGTAGCATAGTTGATTCATTTCACTATAGTCCTCAAATCCCTAGTTGATTTTATATTTCCACCGCACATAGTTGTGATTCTGTGTCATAGTTGTGTCATATTAGCATTATATATGCATCATATTTACAATGCTCAAAATTTAATTAAAAAAAAACAGATCTTTTTATTTTGCATTATGTTTGCATCATTGTTGCATTCTTCATGCATAATATCTACATCTATTACATAATTTCTACATAATTTCTTTTCAAAATAACATCTCCTACATAAATATATATCATCATATTATCTTTGTAATAGTATATTTTATAAAAGAATTACATTTATAAAATTGTTGACATATTTTCACATAATTTCAACACCATTCTTCCAAGGAGTTCAAACTAATGATTCATAAGAGTTAGTCTATATAACTTGATGTCAAGAATCACAAGGGAGGAGAGGATGATTATAAGAAGGGTGGTGATAAAGAGGGTGATATAAAGGGAATGATAGGAGTTGATGTGATTGATCATAAGGTAATTGTGGGTGAAATAATATTGAAGATGAGGTTGTAAAAATAAATTCATTATTTATTGTTATCATACTTTTGATTACCGATTCGACACAAACAAAATGTATATACCATAGCAGGGGATAATACATGGATTTATATGAAAATACATTATTCTAATATTGCATAGAGGATGTTCAAAAGAAGTTGATGGATGATTTTGTGGCAATGGGGTTCCCATGAATGTGCTCATGTAGGAATGCATGTGTGTTCTTCAAAATGCATGAGTGTTCTTCTTTATATAGCCTTGGCACTCAAACCACCACACATGTTTCCATATAACTTACTAACTTAGATTTTTAGGAACACGCATATGTAAAGACAACATGCATGTTCCAAAGAACGCTTGTTTTCCTGTGTATATTAATAAGAAAATACTAATGTCAATTGTGTTGTTACACAATTGTGCCATGTGTTTTTTGAGGTGGAGTTATTTGAGGAGGAATTGGAGTAGCCTTTAAGTGCCAATAGGATGCCAATGTTGACTGATTGCTTGATTGGTCACTAAAACTTATTTTTTTGTATTTTTTTTTAAATTATAAAAAAAAACAAAAATATATTTATTCCTCTTTAAATGCAACTTATAAATCACATGGAACCTACACCTCAACAAAACCTAAACCCACAATCAATGAATGAAGATAGATTGAACCCTAACCCACAACGAGTAGACCCCAAACTTTGAAATTGATGCAAGGCTTCAGTCATTAAGGACCCTAATATAAGATACAAGAAACACTAGAGATCCCTTATTCCTTTCACTAACCAAATCATTGGAGACCAGTGTTTCTTCCATTACTAATGCCCAAGGATAGTTATCTCATATTTCTTATTATAGGGTGAGGATGCTTCAGTATTAGAGGTTGGGTTTAGATAGAAACAGGGTTAGAGATATAAAACTTTGAAAAAAAAATGTAGTTCCCTTGTTTATTGACCATAGAACTAGAACATAGCCTGGACTAGTGAAAATAAAGACATTTTCATGGACTGGTGCACCTACAAACCTATTGTAAATGACTGCATGGATAGGTAGTTTGTGGTGCTTGAAAAAATTCCCTACAATAATTGGGATCTGAAATTGTATTGCCTTAAAAAATCATAGGTTGAATTTATTTAGGTCACTATGTCAACTGCTTTGACATGAGTGAATTATAGGGATTGGGTCATGGGTCTGCAATAGATCAAGAAAATAAAAGGATAAACCATTGAGAGGGCCTCACCCTCCTAGGTGGAGGCCTAACCCCCTTGCCCAACATCCTCCCACTTTAGAAAATATTATCCACACTCAAACCTCCATTTAAACCTTGAACTATATCATAATAAAACACAACACATTCATTGCATTCTCCTATCGAGAGGGATCTTCAAGTGATGGTGGGGGAGGTTTGGGCCTTGAGGCCTTGTAGTAGAGTCTATCCAGAAGAGGCCCCATGGATGGACTAGATGTGTTCATCCTAGTTCATGTGATCCTAATCAATGCTCGAGTGGTAGGAATACTTGTTATGTAACAATGGAGGCCATTGTAGAGGATTGTTTTATGGAGGATATTAGTATCAAATCATCTATTTGTACTTCAATAATTAAATATATTATTACACATGACTAATTTTATATATAATTTATTGTGTCATTTTTTCCATGTCTAATTATTTCATGTGCATAGTTTCTATGATTCAATAGTAGACCTTTTCCACCTCAAGATGTATCAATAAAAATTTATCACTCATGCAATAGTTGCAAGATCTTGCTCGTTTGGTGCACCATACATGCTAGTACTGCAGAACTTTGTGCAATGATATTATTTATCTTGGTATTAAGATCTCCTATGAATGTCTTATGTTGGTATTCTTACAACCTATGTGTTAGCTTATAAAACTTATTACCCATTGGTTAGAAATAAATTAACATCTGTCCCACTTCCCTTACTTTCCATGAGATAACTTCTTATTGTTCTTTTGGCTACAAAAGATATGGAGAAGACATCCAATGTATACTAGAAATTTAGTAAAATATTGATTAATATTTCTAATAATCTTGGCCCTACAAAAGACCCAATTTTCTATTCTACTATTATCCCTTTATTTCTTCTACCCCCTTTTCCATCCAAGTATTCTTTCATAACTTCCAAATCCATGACTCGAACTCCTCTGGCTTCTTCATATTTATACCTCATATATCTTATCGATATCTTTTTCTATGATGAGTGTGACCTCCATGAGTAGGTCGAGGATAGAAACATATAACCAAGTCTAATGCCTCCCAAAGAGGTTGCATACATAACACAAGTTGGATTATTTATTGGAACTTGGCCCTCACATTGATAGAAAGTTTATGCAATAGAGAGAGAGGGGCTAACCTCAAGACAAAAAATTAATCTTCTAGAACCAAAATAACAATGTGTAGGCCAGAACCTATATTTATCCTCAAGCCCCCATAAACAAAGCTTAAAAAATGTCAAACAGTTAGGATGAAGTGATCATCCCAACTCGAGTAAAATTCATCAAAGAATGAGCTTGTTCCTTCATCATTGGATAAAGATTGAAATATGGGAAATATCCACACAAAAATATGCACAAATTCCATTTCATCAAAGCATAAATGTGAAGTACTTCAAAACATATGGTGTCCCTTTGTTTCCATAATTTTCCTATGTAAATTTAATTTGTAAGTCAAACAATCATAATTATCAACATGTTTTTCCATGTCTATAGTTTGGAAAGATGTAATACTTTATTAGTCATTAAGACATTCCCTTATTTCGGTGTTCTCTTTTTGGATAGGGATATTGCAGTAGTGCACTAATTCCTCCTCCTACTCGAAATATCTCTTCTTGATCCATCACAAAGGCGATACTCTTGATGGGGCCATTGTCTCACCTAAGTGGTGGGATGTGTTATGTTTTCCCTTCAATCATTGTCCATCCATAATAACTTAAACCAACATGCACTAACCTATGCTAAACCTATGTCAGTTATTTCATGTCCTATCCATCTTTGACAAGCCCTTGGCTAGTGTAATCTATCTTGTGAAGAAGTTTGGAACCTATTCCATTATTATACAACCTAAACTGACACAAAAGATTTTTGATGGAATTTACAAATTCACATTGGGAAAGATTTGAAATTGATATCTTGATTTCCTAATTCATGTTGCAAGATTATTCTCTAGAGGTGAAGGTATTCTCTTCCTTCTTCAACTTATTTATCTCTCTTTGAAATTTGAACAACAATGTCTCTTGGGATGTCACTTTTATCTTTATCTTTTCTAAGGATTCCACCAAAAAGAGGAAGAGAAGGAATGAGGCATCCTTGCCTTATTCATTTAATGAAAGTAAATAACTTTATATTAAAACTATTTATTAAAATAAAAAAAATAAATTGAGAAAAAATAGACCTCAATCCAATAATTAATGAATGAAGCTTAAAACATACATTAAAAAACAAAAGTATTAAGTACAAACTTCTTATTCTATTATATCCCTTGAAATGACCCAAAATGATAATAATGTTTAATTTCTTTTTAGACTTTATGATGTGCATATCATAGCTAAATATCCCAAGAGCATCATGCATTTTCATTCCTCTAAAAAACAAATTGGTCTCTTCAAATAAATTCTAACAAAACTTTTTTTTCATTCCTCTAAAAAAACAAATTGTTCTCTTCAAATAGATTGTAACAAGACTTATTTAAGACCAACTTCTATGAGATTTGCTGTTATTTTCTAAATTGTATTTCATAAGTCTGAAATTATGAAAAGATCTCCTCCTTTGGGATGATTGCTAGAAAATTATCATATGAAGAAATTGATTCTACAACCATCGAAGGTTGTGTTATCCCTTTGAAAAGAATGGTTCTTTGAAAAGAGTGTACCTCTTTTAGTTCTTCCATAGATACTTCCTCGATGAGTTCAATGTTTTGTTTATGATTAATGAAACTTGGAATATAAGTAATGACTACAACTTCAATTAAATTCACCCCGATATGGTGTATATGTAGCTCCTCAAATGCATCACTCTTACATCTTCTGGAATACTCTTGTACCCTAGCACTGTTTCTTCGACAATCTTTCTAATTATCCAAATTGTGCCTCATGCTAGCATAACTATGCAAGAAGCTGGTGTGTTTCTCCAAAACCTCTAGTGTACTTCATTCATACATTTACATACAGCAAAAGATCTTCATTTAAAACAGAACAGGCGGCTATTAGAGCTGACTTCAGAATAAACGTGGTGCGGAGTCCGCCGAGGTGTGGCCAAAGCAGCACGAGGCAACGATGAA
>JASDQU011247636.1:3935-15745 GCA_032191745.1 Picea mariana
ATATGAGTGTCTTACCTACATTTACATTGTTCTTCATGTCCATATTCCTCAACCAACTTTGGGTCACATGAACACACCTTCGGGGCTTCATGTAGACTTCATCAAATGCACCAAACACATCTACTGGCATCGACCACTCCATCAATGACAACTAACTCACCATCAATCTCAACCACATCTCTAGGGATTCCAAAATTCTCCAAGGGTTGACATCAATCTCCAAGGGTTAACATCAATGATAACCAAATGTCCAAACCAATTGTCCAACATATAACACACCTTCGGGGCTTCATGTAGACTTCATCAAATGCACCAAACACATCTACTGGCATCGACCACTCCATCAATGACAACTAACTCACCATCAATCTCAACCACATCTCTAGGGATTCCAAAATTCTCCAAGGGTTGACATCAATCTCCAAGGGTTAACATCAATGATAACCAAATGTCCAAACCAATTGTCCAACATATATAACAACAAGAAAATAAGATATAACAAGAAAATAAATCACATTCAAGGCTCATTTACTTGTATGTTGACGATACCATGACCCATCAAGTAACACACATCTTAATCGTAACGAAGTTTGTCAAGTTCCTCATGAAAAATTCTTATGATTCTAATTCGATAACAACTAATGAAACAATGTTTAATCTGCTTATAGTTTCCAAAGAACCATTCCTTATTCAAACTCTTGATATATTAGTCTCAATGCTAAAGGGATTCTTGTTATGGGAAGATGAGAGGGGGAGGAGAGAGCGATCAACACCATTTAAAACATCAAATAAACAATATATATCTTGTTTGTTTGTTTTTGGGAGGGGGGAGAGGGGTTTACTAGTCCACGAGGATTAAATATGTAAGGTATATCATCGTATCCATACTATATAGAAAATTCATTGAATAGAAAATTCACCAAATTTCATACTACTGCCAAATTTCTATTCAACAAAAGCCAATACAACTAAATCTAGCTATTGTGGTATAAAGGTCTACAACCTCAACCTATATGTATGGTGTATCTCTTCGAAACAAAAATTGCACTGGATAATTCCTTTTAATCCATGTTTTATTTGAATCATTGTTTCTTAGACTCTAGGTAGTTCAATGCAAACACATTTGTTGTAGACATTTCATTTTCCAGTCACAAAGATTTTTCAATGAAATTGGATTTTATTGGTTGGCATGATGAAAATTTATGCAAGATTTATCCCATGTATCTATAACAAAACAAATAAATGCACAACAAATCACAACCTACGAGAGGATGCAATTTATCGTCTGCCATCCAACTTCTTGAAAAATACTCCAATAGGCCCTCTTTAGCGAAAAATTCAACATAGATTGCGCTTATCGCTCACAATATGAAAGTTGATATGAAAATGGAACAAAAATAATATATGCAATGATGTAACTTATGGTCATTGGTGAGGTTTAGAGCTCAACTAAATGCCATGAAACATATAGAAAGAAATACTGCTCAAAAGTGCTACTAACCCTTTATCTATAAACAATGTTACGTCATTTTATTTTTATTCCTGAATGGGTTATGGACATCAGATTTCAAGAGGGGACACCGGGTTCTTAGATGGATCACTTTTTTTATTAATTTATTTTCAAGTAAGAACACATCTGATTAATACTGATATGAGGGTTATTCCATCACCAAATATGAACCCAAAATTTCCAAACTCTTAAACAATGAATAAAGTTCATCATCATATAGTTTGGATCCCTTTTCAATCGGTTTATTTGTAGGGAAAAGTTGGAACCAAGTGTATTTAAATGTCAAGAAATGAACAAATCTAAATAACATGGTATAGTGTGGATTCTCTACGAATCTTTCAATAGTTGATAGAAACCATTAACAACAATTGATTCTAGTGCTTGTTGCACCTTTCACCATGTGGATTTGTAGCTTAGTATGGAATAAAATACATATCCATTCAATCATTGATATATGGTGCACCTTCCTCATATATGACCTCTATAGACCACAAGGACTGTGAAAATTCAGACCTGTGAACAATGATGTATCCCTAGGGTTCGACTGGAAATCATGGGCTACGAAAAAACCAAGGGAGAAAGGACCTTTTCCAAAAATGATTGAATCAAATAGCAACAAACAACCTAACACATGATAGTTTCCAAAGATAATTCGATAATTCATATTTCTACAATGTTATTTTAGATCTATAATTTCAGATCTACAATTTTATAACTTTAATTGGGAGGCCTATAGGCCTTGGGGGTTGAAACCCTTCACTTTAATACCATGTGTAATAGCCTAGTTTACTAAATAACAATGCAAGAAAATACTTGGCCATATACATGCAGGATCTAAGAAATTACCATAAAATAATCGAAATAACCATTGAATCTTCATGAAATTCTTATTGAGAGGAGTACTGAGAGGAAGGAACGTACCCATGGTGATATTACCTATAACCTAGTTTCTTGAGGAACATATCAATACCTTTATTATTGACATGACAACCACAACACAAAGTGGGGGATGAATCTCCACCCAAGCCTCAATCTATTACTGTGCTAGTGAATCCTTATCCTTACCCTCTCTATAGCTTCAACCAAGGAGATATGTGCCAAATATATATATATATATATATCATTTTCTCGTCCTTTCCCTCTTTATATAGAGTCCATTCGTGGTAAAGAACTCAATCCCCAGGGTCCCTTATTTAATTATTTATTATTCTTTAGGGTTTATCCATTAATTACGGTTTCTTATTTAACCATTCTCTTTAATTACCCTAATATCCATAATAAATACTTATTATGACCCCCTTTAGAATAATTATTATATACTTATTTATTATTATTTATTCCAATAAGTATTTATTATGACCAGTTTAGGAGAATTATTATTATTATTATTTAAATTTAATAATAATAATATGGGGCATGATACCACCGGTATGTATTGTTTTTTCCCTCATTTGTCCCTTGGAATTTCCATGACATGCCTTAACCAACACACATAATTAATTTAAACCTACATGTAATTCAAATATATTAAATTTTTAATACAACTTAAAGAACATTCATTGTTCTCTTGTTAGGATGAGATACCATCGCGCTTGTTGCAATAAGTTGTTTTTATTGAACTTCTATTGACCATTATCCATAAAAAAAAGACATGAATCATTAGATATAAAACTACAATTTTTTACAAAATAAGATTAATAAAAGCATCAATGCTCTATAAATTAATATAAGCATCGATGTTCTATTAATTAATAGAAGCATCGATGCTCTATTAATTAATATAAGCACCAATGTTCTGTTAATTAACAGAAGCACCAATGTTATATAAATTATACGTTTTGAAAATATAAAATTTCTGCTCATTTTTTCATTGTATATTTCGACACATTGATTCGGTTTGGTAATTTCTTTTATTTTACCCTTTAACGATGCACCCCATAGTAAGATGCACTAGTTCATTTTTTTACCGGAATGCACTGGGGATATATTTGTTTCTAAGCGCACCATGGAAGGTTTATGGTTTTTAAATTAATTTCTTCGGTTTAAAAATCAATTTTCTTGGTGCATTTGTTATATGAGCACTGGTGTGCTTTGTTATTGGAGGAGCACTAGTGCAATTTTTTATTGGAGGAGCATCGATGCTATTGAAAGGAACATGCACATCAATGTACTATTCCCATATAGTTCGCACTGCAAATCGTAGAAGCATTTTTTTAAATAAATATGACAACGACATGGTTTGAGATCCAATGCAATGAGTGATCCCATTGTAACATATACCAAATTCCCCATATACAAGTAAAAAAACCATATAAAAATCCATTTCTTAAAACAAAATTCTACTTGTGAAATATAGAGAGGAAAACCAAGAGAAACAAACAGGAAGTCAGGGCTTCCAATATTGAATGTAACTATGAAACCCTTTTATTTTTTTTATAATGCACAGAAATTTGTTTGAATCAATCAGGGGAAAGGTTGAGATGATGAATGGAATAAAATCACATGCCTGGAATTTCTTCTTTACAAATTTGTATGTAAATTTGGCTCTTCAAAAAAATCTACCCACTGCAAATACTTTTTTTTGTAAATATCTCTTGCACAAATCTCCCCTCTAAAGTTTGGAAAAATAATGAAATAATGATTAGGATTTTTGTTTATAAACACATACATTTTTTAAAATATAAAATTCCTGCTCATTTTTCGTTGTATATTTCAATGCATTGATTCATTTTGGTATTTTTGTTTTATTTTACCCTTTAACGATGTGCTTGATAGTAAGATGCACCAGTGCATTTTTTTTACTAGAATGCACTAGGGCTATATTGGTTTCTAAGCACACTATGGAAGTTTTATGGTTTTTAAATTAATTTCTTTTGTTTAAAAATCAATTGATCCAATGTGATTGTTATATGAGCACCAGTGCGCTTTGTTATTGGGGGAGCATCGATGCAAATTTTTATTGTGAAGAGCATCAATGCACTTTGTTATTGGGGGAGCATAGATGTTGTTGATAGGGACATGCACACTGGTGCACTATTCCTGTACAATGCGCATCGTGAATTGCAAATTAAAAATAAAATTGACATCGATAGGGTTTGGGATCCAATCAATGAGTGATCTCATTGCAATAGATGCCAAATGCTCCATATACAAGTAAAAAAAACCTAGAAAAACCTATTTCTGAAAAAAATTCTAGTTGTGAAATATAGAGAGGAAAACCAAGAGAAACAACCAAGAAGCTAGGGCTTCCAATACTTAATGTAACTACAAAACCCTTTCATTTTATTTTATAATGCATTGAAATTTGTTTGAATCAATGAGGGGAAATATTGAGATGATGAATAAAATAAAATCACATACCTAAAATTTCTTCTCAACAAATTTGTATGCAAATTTGGCTTTTCAAAAAATCTACCCACTCCAAAGAATTTTCTTGTAAATATCTCTTGCACAAATATCCCCTCTAAATTTTGGCAAAAGAATGAAATACTGATTAGGATTTTCATTTATAAACACATACATTTTGAAAATATAAAATTGCTACTCATCTTTTCACTATATATATTTCAGTGCATTGATTCAGTTTGGTAATTTGTTTTTACCCTTTAACGGTGTGCCCAATAATGATAAGCATCGATTCGTTTTTTACCGGAATGCACTAGGGTTATATTGGTTTTTGAGTGCACTATGGAAGGTTTGTGGTTTTCAAATCAGTTTATTTTGTTTAAAAATCAATTGATCCAGTGTGATTGTTATATGAGAAACATTGTGCTTCGTTATTGGGGGAGCATCGATGCAATTTATTATTGGGGAGAGCACTAATGTGATTTATTATTGGGGGAGCACCAATTTTGTTGACAAGAACATGCACACCGATGTGTTATTCGTCTACAATGTGCACCATGAACCGCAAAAGCATTTTTAAAAAGAAAACTACCAATGATAGGGTTTTGGAATCCAATGCAATGAGTGATCCTATTGCAATGGATACCAAATTCTCCATATATGAGTAAAGAAACCTCATAAAACCTATTTCTTAAAAAAAAATCTACTTGGGAAATATAGAGAGGAAAACCAAGAGAAACAACCAAGAAGTTAGGGATTGCAATAATAAATGTAACTATGAAACCCTTTTTAATTTTTTTATAATGCACTAAAATTTGTTTAAATAAATTAGGGGAAAGAATGAGATGATGAATAGAATAAAATCACATAGCTGAAATTTCTTCTTTGCAAATTTTTATGTAATTTTGTCTCTTCAAAAAAATCTACCCACTACAAAAAATTTTCTTATAAATCTCTCCTGCACAAATCTCCCCTCTAAATTTTGGCAAAAGAATGAAATAATGATTAGTATTTTCATTTATAAACACATACATTTTGAAAACATAAAATTCTTGCTCATCTTTTCACTATATATTTCAGTATATTGATTTGGTTTGGTAAATATTTTTGTATTTTACCCTTTAATGGTGTGCCTGATAGTAAGATGCACCGATGCGTTTTTTTTATCAGAACGCACCGGGGATATATTGGTTTTTGAGTGTGTCGTGGAAGGTTTAAGGTTTTTAAATTAATTTCTTTTGTTTAAAAATCAATTGTTCTGGTGCGATTATTATATGCATCGGTGCACTTTGTTATTAGAGGAGCACTTATGTGCTTTGTTATTGGGGAGCAACACGATGCATTTTGTTTCTTATAAAACAAAAAACAAAATTTTAGTATTTTATATTAATAGTGGTTATTGATGCACTTTATTTGTTAAGCATTGGGGAATTATGTTTTGAAGCACTGGTGCTCTTTGTTATTGGCATAACATTGGTGTACTTTGTTATTATGGGAACATTGGTGCATTTTGTTATTGGGGGAGCACTTGTGATCTTTTTTATTGGGGAGCACAAAAAATATTTTAGTATTTAATATTAATAGAGGTTAGAGGTGCGCTTTATTTGTTAAACATTTGTGCTTTATGTTTTGTAAGAGCACCGGTGCACACGTGCAACTTAGGAGCGCTGATGCACACGATTGAATTAGGTGCACCAGTGTGCATGGTCGACTTAGGTGCACTGGTGTTAAAACCTCCGCTTTTCCGCCTTCACTTTCCTGCCTCCGCTATCGTATAAGGGATAATTTTTTTCCGGGGGGTTTCGTAAAAGCTTTTGTTAGAAGGTGTTCTCCTTGTAGTGACAAGACCAAATAAATAAGATGATCAGCTACTAATTTGAAATACACACATTGATCCACTTTGCTTCTTGTGAAGCCAATTCCCAATATCTAAGTATCAAATTTTTGATACCACATCCTTGGTGATTGTTTTAATCCATACATGGACTTTTTCAACCTACATATTAACTCTTTCTTTCCCTTCATTGCAAATCCTTTTGACTACTTCATGTAGATTTATTTTTCCAGATCCCCATGTAGGAATGTTGTATTCACATCCATCTATTCTACTTCAAAATTAAAAGAAACAACAATGAAAAAAACAAATATAATATAATTTAACCTGGAAACAGGAGAAAAAAAATCCTCAAAGTCGATTCCCTCTACTTGAGAATAATATTTTTCTACTAATTAATATTTGTATTTCTCCACTTTGCCTTTTGCATTCAACTTCTTCTAAAACACCCAATTATTTCTAATGGGATTTCTTCCAGTTGACAACTCCACTAGATCCTAAGCCTCATTCTTGTCCAAGGCTACCATTTGTTCAACCATAGTCTTTTTCCAGAGTTTTCCATCCTTCGAATCCATTGCCTCCCTAACAGTTCTAGGATCACCATCGGTAATAAATAAAGAAATTTTTTAATGGAAATTAGGTGGAGTATACCTTTCTAGTTTTCTTATTTCCTAAACTCATCTCCTCAATATTGGAGAATGCAACTCTTCTTCTTTTGATTCATGTTCTTCTATAGAGTTAGATTCATTATCCTTCAATTCAAACCCTATTTTCTCTGGTTCTTCCTCCCTTGGTAGGACTTCCGATTTGACAACGTCTTCAATTTCTATAAATACCACATCTCATCTATACACTACATTCTTAGTTTCTGGTTCCAAAGATTATAACCTTTCAGACCACCTTTATAGCCAATAAAGATACATGTTTTATCCTTTTTATCTAACTTACTCCTATTTTCCTTTGGAACATGTACATAAGCATCACAACAAAAAACACTTAGATGTGTCAGAGAGGGTTTCTTACCAATCCATACCTCATGTGGAGTCATGTCATCCAATCATAATGAGGGTGATCGATTTACCGGGTAACATGTAGTGTCCATTGCCTCTACCCATAATTCTCATCCCAACCCAACACAATTGAGCATGTTCCTTTCTCTTTCCATCAACTTCATGTTCATCCTTTCCACAACTCCATTATGTTGAGGTGTGTATGGAGTAGTCTTCTAATTTTCTATACCAAAATTCTTACATAATTTATCAAATTTATTCCCACATAACTCTCTACCATTATCCATCCTCAACACCTTAATTCTCTTCTCTATTTGATTCTCCATAAGAGCCTCAAACTCTTTAAATTACCATTGGTTGAAAACCCTCCCTAAGAGCCTCACCTTAATTATCCATAAGAGCCTCACCATAACCAATGATTGAAAACCCTCCCTACCCACCATGCCCAAGGCCTCCACAAGTTTATCAGATGCCTTCCCAGTCGAATTTCCTCTGCACAAGGGAGACCCTTCATGGATACAACACCCCTCGATGCCCTCCCTTTCTAGGGTCAGTTTTTGTCCAGCAAACATTGAGCCCGCGATCCTCTCACCTCAGGTTGGGTTTGGTTTTCAAACCAACCACATAGAACACTCTTTCTTTGTCTCTCATCTTTTTTCTCCATTCGTGGGTTCTCCCACAGTTCTCTGTAGTCTCTTCCATTGCATGAGTTGTGTCATTGCATATTCTCTCATACTCTATACATTGTTCTTTTTCTAAAACTAGAGCGAGATTCCTTTGCACCTATTCATTCTCTCCCTGCTTCTTCTTGAAGCTTCTCCATGAAGCTTATCCTCATGTTTCTTGGGGTCGTCCTCGATTCCCCATAAAGGTACCTTGCATTCACTCCCATGTATTTACATTGGGATTACTTGTCAACTACTCGACCATACTTCATAATTGATTTTCTTCAATTGCAAGCTAGAGAAAATTATGGTTATTTTCCTACACATCATTCATCAAGGTGGATTGAGGTCCTTAGCACATGAATCCCCTTTATATGCCCCCCACTAATGCCTCTCATGGTATGGTTAGTATGTGTGCTCCTCCCACATCCAATTGTGCGGCATATTTCATTAGAAATTATTACATTTACAAAGTTTACATGCCATGGCATGGAAATATTATCTGCATGTTGAGATAAACCATCATTAATCAAAATTAATTACAAATTAATTAGAGGATTAAAAATGGGGTGTTACAAAGTGAAAATAACAAAGAAGATTTTATGTCCAAATTCTTTTGAGGAACATCTATTTATGTTGCTACTAAACACAATTTCAATCTTGGGGATGAGTTATCCTTTAATTTTAATTATAATTCTAATAGATGACAAACTATTGTTCTCCTATGATGACAAGGGAGATGGTCTTCCTATTGATTCCCCACACGAGAAGAAAGAGGACGACATCATATCTAATTCATTGTATTAGTATAATTAATGTAGACTCGTGTTTCCATAGTTTTTTTGGGTTCATTATTTATGTGAATCATGGATGTCTTGTAAATAACACCATTATATATAAAATGATTGGTATTTATGCTTTTGTTTAACTAGTAAGCTTCTACCACTTAATTGGTTGAATGCACAAGCGAATATTTTATTTATCTGTATTTTAAATGTTACTATATTAATTTATAAAATATTTGAAATTAACATAGAGATAATGATGGCCACAAAGGGAACAATAGTACTAGTAACTCTAGAAGTGGCACACCACCCACCTAATATTTTCTTCATTTTTACCACTCCAACGCATATGTCAAAGAGATAAGAGAGAAACAAGATATAATGAAACTTGAAAAGTTTGATAAATGGATTAATCAATTTCATATAAAATTTATGCTTGAGGTGCAACTGAACAAAAAAAGAAGAAGGTATGATGCGAACACCAGTGGTAATGGTAAAAGAGGTGATGGTGATTCCAAGATGGATACATCATTAGCTCAAGATGTAAAATACTTAAAAAATATTAAACAATCGTTTCTTAGATTATCAACAATTTGTTGGGGCACAAAACCAAGTAGTTATGAAGATGATGATATTCTTTATGGGGATGCACGAAAAAATATTGCAGTGACACCTTTATTTGTAAAAGGGAAGGTGTGATCTTTTAAATTGACAATCATTCTCCTACTCTACAACACGAAAGAAAAAAATTGGCTATTCAAACAATATATTTTCAACATTGTGAAGGTACTATATATTTTTACGCAATATGCACAAATTTCATCCCAGTTGATCAAAAAATGTTTTATAAACTTTATTTTTTCCATGGAAAAATTTATTAGGGAAACCCTCTAAGATATTTCTCACATTTCATGAATGGCACCCAAACAAAATTTGTTGGTAAACATGTACACTTAACCCCTAGGGACCCTGATGGATTTGAACTCATGACCTCCTTAGCCATTACAACTTCAACATGGAAAGATGAACCACTTGAGCTAGCCCATGGGGCTAATAATCCAAATTATTTTGAGAACGACATGAAGAAAAAATATAATTGATATATAACAAGGAAATACACAAAGATAATGTGGAGAACGCATAACTATAGTGAAACCCAACTTCTATTAATGAACAAGAGAGAGAGAAACATTGTAGAACAAAAACTGGCAGAATGGGATAGCTTATCTCTGAAAAGAAAGAGATGTTGGCTACGCTTCATTCACAACAAGATTTACATCACACTCCATTGCATTCTTAAAGGGCCTCCTTCACCTCAATTATATATGAGAGAGTGAGAGGAGAACAATTCCCATGATGCATGTGGGATAAATTGGACTAAGTTTATAAAATACCATAGACATGTAAAACACTAGGACTTCCTGGGTGGTCACCCATCCCAGTACTAATATAGCCTGATCGCGCTTAACTGCAGAGTTCTAATGGTATCTGATGCATTAATGCTATGTTGCAGCCATGTACATATTACCACTCGAAAATCATTACATGATGTCTGTAATTAACAAATGAAGATGACATTACATTCCATTCCCCATCAAAAGGGTAAATATCATTGTTTATCAAAACCATAGGCTCAAAATGGTGATTCAGTGGAAAAGGTGGATGGCCACTAAGATCCATCTAGATCATTCCTCCCCGCTTAGAAAGAAATGGGCCCCATTGCATCAAGTTACCATGGATATTGGGAGACTTCTACTAAATCTGAAGCTTGGTGCCCTGCTTGCCTTGCTGAAGAAGATGTCTTGCTTAGCTTGTTGAAGGTTGTCATGAACTTGTCAYTGGAGGGGTTGGATCYGTTCAACCAATATAGCTGCATGATCCACCTGAGTGTGGGAGGACTCTATAGGTGAATATGCAACATGAAGAGTATGAAGGGTTCTGTTATAACCTTGCTTGATTGGGAAGTGTGGAGGCACCTCCGTAGGTGCAGCAAGAATATCTTGGTACTCTTCTACAATCTTGTCGACCTGCTTTTGTTTGATAGAAAGGTATTGGGCTGAGGTTGCAGTGGTTGCAGTTTCCTTATGTTTACCTTTTGATCGGATTGTGAAGAGGCTAAACTTTTCAGTATGAGAGATTACTTTGTGTCATTGTTTTGGTGGGACAATAGTCAGAACTACCTCTGGTATCCTGTATAGCTAACCCCCCAGAGTAACAATGACGCTACGGGGTCAAGACTCATAAAAAAAATGATGCCTCCACATATATGGTTGGCCTAATAGAACATCACAGACTTTCAATTGGACAACATCACACAATACCTCATCCTTGAAGGGCTTGATGTCGTAGGACAAGCAACACTGATGGCTGACACGAAGATATTGACCCTAGAAAATCCACTCGATGTTGTATGGATGCGGGTGTGGTGTTGTTGGAAAATCCAATTGCTTGACAACCTCTATTGAGATGATGTTCTTTTGGATTCCATTATGAACAATAAAATGCAGTGGGGTCCCCTTCACCCACATCTATGAATGGAAGAGTCGCTCCCCCTCCTCAGGATCCTCTTTTGGTTGGATTGTTGCAGTTGTGACAGTAATAGTGGGTTATGCATCAATGATATGTTTCCTTTTATTATTTTCTGAATCATGGTCTAAGTCG
>JASDQU011247637.1:13661-25169 GCA_032191745.1 Picea mariana
TATTCATTCCTTGACAGACTCGATTTTCATACCGTATCTTTTCCTGTTGATGAATGTTAACGCAGTACTGATGCCTGTAGAGTTAGCACATGCATATGATTGCTTGGCTTTTTGCTTTCTTTTCAAACTTAGCTCAGAATAGCATGCATTTTGCTTTCAGTAGTTGTTTGGCGTGTTTAGGATAGATAGGTTATAGTTAGGATAGAAGGAGCTCCTGGTACCAGTTAGCAGCGTCATACTCTGTTTTCTGTAGTTAGCATTAGATTTTCTTTTCTGTAGTTAGCATTAGATTTGCTTTTCGATTTGTTTTCTGTAGTTAGCATTAGATTTTTTTTTCTGTAGTTAGCATTAGATTTGTTTTGAATACAGTTTCGACCATACTCTGTGTGTCATGAATTGAACAAAATGCTGATGGTAGATGGTTGAACATAGAGGTAGAATGATTTTGTAGGACTGTGCTTTTGAATAGGAGATAGTACTCTTAGCATTTGAATACTAGACTGTTTTTTCTTCTGTTTATGATTTCGTAGAAAATGCTCGGTTTTGAATTAGTCATCAGAATTCAAGTTTTCAGAATAGGTGCATGTTTCATTTTTAGGATAGCATTCAAATAAAGACTAGACGCTTGCCTGCACATATTGTGTATCAGCTCGAAGTATACCAACCCTGGTTTGACAATTTAGTGATTCAGGACACTTAAAAGCTACAATTTAGCAGCCTGACAATAACTCCATAATCACTTTGTGGGCTTTGAATCAAATTATAAATGTGTTATTCTATGCATTTTTTCAAACTACATTGTGTTTATCTTTCAATAATAGTATTTTAAAATCCCGTAAAGTTCCAACAATGGTATTTTAAAAGCACTAACTGGATGAAAGCAACAATACATAAATCAACACATCTAAATAATATTTCAATTAAACAAGTGTTGTATGGCACCTTAATCCCTACCGAGTAATAATATTTCAATTAAACAAGTGTTGTATGGCACTTTAATCCCTACCAAGTAATAGACTAAGTTGCATGATGACACATCCACTTACTTGTTTCCTTTCTTAGAAGGTTCGTGGCCATAAAAATAATACAATTGTTGCAATCCATATTTTAACAATCAACATGACAGTTTAGTTGGCTACTTGGCAAGGACTAAGATTCCATGCAGCCCTTGTTTATTTCTATTTTTATTTATTGGAACAAGCATCAGATATATTGGACTTTATATGTTGTTTTGTGTTATATATTTTAATTAATTTTTTTATATTTTTTGTATCAAGGGGGAGGCTGAGCAATGAGAATATTCATTGTGCAACCAATCAAACCTCATGTTAATATGCAGCACCACTTCCTTGTGGCTAACTCCATTGGTATAAGGACCATAGTATATTGGAGCTTGTATGTCGTTGTGGAGTACATCTCTTAACCAATGTGGAATTAATTTTTTGGAAGAAAAGTATTTATGTCGTAAAAACAATTACAATAGGCATAGATATTAAGTGTATCCAACTTAATAATGGACATTTGTTTCGGAAGACATGTGAAAGGGGCACTGTGAGGTACTTCCAATGATTTATTTTTTTGTATTTTTGCATAGAGGGGCATGAGAAAATTGAGCAACAAGGATATTCACACCACAACCAATCAACCTTTGTGTTAGTCATAATGCATAATGCAAAATAGTGTGTATTTAATGACATAAATTCCATCACTAGTTTAAACATGGTTATCGACTTGATTATAACCCTTTACAGTTATATTTTTCTAGATGTAGTATTTAGTCATTGTTTTTACCTCCATTTCAATATGTGGTGTTCTCAATATCATCCTTTTCGGGGGGTTAAAATTACAATATTTTTTAACCATGACTTTAAAMATTCATAARAAWTCAATTATCTAATCAAAAAGTGGTGTTGCTACAAACACTCCTTTTTAAATTAAAGGTTAAAAGAACAACTTGTTTGAAACCATGTTCTATTCAACCAATACCATTATAACCAAAATCTTAAATTCAACTGGTGAATCGAAAAGTAGTGCTACCAGTAGCACCATTTTTTTTCAAACTTAAAATTATAACTTGTTTGAAACTAAACCTTAACAATTGGTACAATTGTGGATCCCAAAGGAAACGAAGTAGTGGACAATATCTAGAGCATAGGGAACATGTCAAACAATTTGGTCGAATTCTATGCGTTGTGGTGTGGGCTTGCCTTGGCCAAGGAGGAAGGAATATCAAAATTATTGGTGATTGGTGACTTCTTGTTGGAAATTCAAACAATTAATGGCCAAGGTAGTAATTCTAGCAACAAGATAAGCTCAATATTAAAGAACATCAAACATCTTTCCCAATCCCTTGAGAAAATTCATTTCTTCCATTTATAAAGGGGGCTTAATGCAGAGGATAACTCATGAGAAAAAAAAAAAAAACAAGTCTATTCAACAAGGCTGATTGTGCAAGAATGGGGTCCTTCATCATTTAGAAATCCCTTAAGTTTGATGGGTAGAGGTGCGATCATCTTTTGGGTTAAACGATTCATGGTTTCAAAAGGGGTCCTTTCTTGCCCTTGGACATTTTTTCCTTTAGTTTTGATCAAACCTTTTAACCACTAGTCATAATACATAATGCAAAATAATGTGTATTTAATGACATAAACCCATCACAAGTTTAATCTCTTTCATTTCAAATAATGATTCATTTTTATTTCATTTTGAAAAAGATTTGTTATTCTGGTTGTTATTTTTCATTATGCAAAGAAGTGAATGATATAAACCATATCATTTGCTTAATCTCTTTTATTTTAAAAATCGATATGTTTTCCTTTTAAAAATAGGATTTATTTTCTTTTGATTTTGAAAAGACAATTTTTTCAACTGGTCACTATGCAACATATGAATTGTTAAGGCTCTTAAGGTCCTATGTTAAGGCCCTAACACTCATTTACTATTAGTTTATTAGTTATCATGATTAGGCCGGTTTAGTGGTAGGTTACATCATGCTCACTTTATCTCATGTTTATAATAAAGGAGAATCATTTGTCTATGCATCTCATATTGTCTTGTGCATTGCATATATTGTAAAATGAGGTTTCCCCCTCAAAATGGATTATTCATTGGATATATTTTGGAGTTTGGTTCATATCATTTGGTTTCAGAGTATATGAACCTAGGGTTTTTCTCATTCAATCAAGACATATTAGAATTTTTGATGCAATTATGTTTTTCTGGGACGTTTCAGACATCGAATTGTTTAGGAGATCGAGAAGACATATTGACATACATGTGGTAAAACTTTTAGGTATTGTTTCATTACACTTTTGGAGATATAGCCTGTGGAGGTTAGGGTTTGTGACTAGTCTTGAAATCAATTTCGAATGAGACATCTGGGAATTTTTTCTATAATTGTTTTTTAAAATAATTTCAAACTATGAAATTTTCAGGACCTCGAGGAAACACAATGAAGTACTTGTAATACAACTTTCATGTTTTGGATCACTTTAATTTCGAAGATATAGGTTGCGGAAGGTAGGGGTATTTGACTAGCCCTAAAAATAGTCTCAAACATGTGTTATTGGTAGAAGTGACATATTTGAAGCTTGGAAAGTCCAAATTGAGTTGCACTAGTTCCTTTGAAAATAATACAAATAATAATATTTTAGTTTAAAATTTCAAAATCATATTTGAATTATTGGGCATGTGGCATACCATACAAGTTATCTATCTGGAAATGGATAAGAATCAACAAGTTTTGGGACAGTTACCATAACTTTATCTTGGCACATCAAATCATGTTCAAACCTTTTTCATTGTAGAGAAGACATACCAGAGTACTACAGACCAAAATTCCAGACTCAAAAGCATCAAAATTTCAAAGATACATCAGGAAAAACATCATCCAGCAAGACAGTCTAAACAAATAGGGTTTTTAAGGTATGTGACCAACAATTGGCATAAATTTTTATTGGAAGATGTATTTTTGGTGATTCAAAATTTATGATAAAGAGAAAATAGAGTATTATGATTGTTATCCCACATGTCTCCAAAAAAAATTACAACACCAATTAAACCTCTAGAAATCTCATCTATAACTCATGAAGAAAATGAGGAGATACATAACAAGTTGTCCAAATTGGAGGACCAACTAAACGATTTGAGTGCTAGGTCAATAACAAGAAATGAGGTGGTAAACACACAAAGAAAAATTCAAGAGATGTAAAAGAAGATGGAACAAATAAAAAAGATGATAGATGAAAATAAGGATCAATTGGAAAAGAAGATGGATGAATTGAAATTTTCCATATTAAAAACCCTTGATGGGAGGCTCCATAAAAGTGACAGTGTGACCGAAGAGAATCATGAAAATAAAGGTAGTACTCATGTTGAACAACCTTCCAATAATAATCACTTTTCAGGTGGATTTAACTCTAATAGTGGATTTAATTATGGATGGGTCCATAAGGGAGTCAACTTTCCTAAGGATGAATTACATAAGTTTGATGGAACACAAGTCTTTACATGGGTGAACCAAATAGAGAAATAATATGAATTGCATAATATTATGGATGATAAGAAAAAGATTTCCATAACAACCTTGTACTTTGAGATAAAACCCTATCAATGGTATCAATGGGTACTCAAAAGAAAGCCCCATTCTTATCATTATACTTGGAGTTTATTTACAACAGACCTAGAATCACAACATGAAAAAGTTTGGGAACAATAATACTTTTGTAACGTTCCTCGATCTCCACCTAGGCACTATCACTAAAAACCTGACTTTGTCATGCATTGAATTTTTTATTTTTTCTCCAATTCAGTCCATTAGTTCTCTTATACCCTTAATTAATTAATATGCCCTACATATGAACACAATTATGTATTCCTAACAGTATATAATCCATGCATAATTATTTACAATTATAACATAATAGAATTAAAATAAATAACACACACATTATTCAACATATTAACACATAAAAGACACTTATATTTTAATGAAAATCACCAATTAGATGCATACCTCAGACCTTCCTCCCAACCATAGAGTCTCTTGTTCATTCAATATCAACAGTAGGTCACCCCTGAGTTGGGGATACGACTCCACCAAGGAAAAGGCTACCTAATCCAAACTAAAGTCCAACAACACACAAATTCAAGACAAGGCCAATGGAACCAACTCTAGCAGCATTCCCACCTCACAGTATTTCATTCTCCACAACCTATCCCACGCAAGGAAGTGTACCCATTCACTAATCCACAGTCCTTCGACTATCTCACTTCCCTTCCAAGGATTTAGTAATAGGCCAGCCATGAAGTCTCAGAGTTGTGTAGCACTTGGAACACAATGTTTCTCAAATAGTTACATCATCCATTAGGCCAACACAAAAGGAAACTTATTCCCAACAATTCTCTCACCTAAAGAGAATGATCCCTAGGCCTGAAAACATGATTCTTCAACCCAAACCACCAAGGATTTATAGGGTAACAACAGCTTCACAACTCCCACTCTCCAGGAAATAGTATGATTGATGGAGTGGAAGATTGGATTTGAATGAATGAGAATTACACTAAATTCCCAACATTATATATGGATGTTCCTATCTTGACACATGACACTCAAGAAACTACTTTGACTCCATTTGGTGATTCACTCCCCTCACTTATAAATTTAGGATAACATAATAATATAAAGACTTAGGACTTAGAAATAATATTATTTTATTCCTTGGCTTAAGCCCCCTTGACTTAGCCCCTTTTCCTCTCAAGTCCTAGCCCCCTTTTCCTCTTATGGAGCCCTAGCTCCATGTTGGCACAGGCCTATTTTGGGAAAGAGAAATCTATTTTTGGAGCACACGTCATAGGTGGCAGAAAATCATCATGCAGAAAAAGAAGGAAAAGCAACATGCAGAGAAAGGAGTAAAAGCAGCACACGGAAGATGGAGGAAAAGCAGCGTGGTGCACATGTCGGAAGACCTAGCCATGTTAGGGTTAGGGTTTTGGACATGCACATAATGGCGATAAGCCAATAGAATAGTATAAATAAATACCTAGGAGGTCTAAGTAGAGGTTGTTGTTCATTATGTTGTTGATTGATGGGTCAAGGAGATATTAGTTTTTGTTAAAATAAGCTAGTTTTTTAGGGTTAGGTCATAGGCTATGGAGCCTGGTGTGGTCTAGTTCACCTCACAAAGGGTTCTTCCCTCCTTTTTTATTGTAAGCCAAGATATGTAATGCGTGGAGCCTAGATTTTGCATAAAGATAAATAAAAGAGTCGAAGAGACAAATCTTTGTGGATGTAGCCCCGGGGGAGTGAACCATGGTAAACAAATGTGTTTTATGTGTCTAAATGAATGTTTATTGTTATGTTATTGATCAATTAAAGAATGAGTGGTTAACTTATTTTATTATGACATGCATACATAGTTTAATCAATGAATGAAGGATAGATATAGAGAAATGGATAATAATATATTCCAGTCCCAAACCCTTCCCTGACTGCAGACACCTAAGTATATAGTCCCCCATAAAGCTATCTCGGGTGAAACTACATTGTGCAGTCTGTGTGTAGTGTTTCCTTTTAGTTTACTAGAAGGGTCGATAGTTTGAGGGTTTTGTTGGAAATCTTGAGATAAAAACCTGGGTCAGTCCATACATCCAACAAATGGTTATGTTCCCAGTTGGAACCGAGCTACGTAGATTGAAAGGGATCCATTGAAGAAAAGCACAAGGAATGAAACCATAGAGGGGTATGTTCAGGCCATGGAACCCAATAAAGGCAGAGATCGGAAGATGGTTAAAGTCAAAAGAACTTGAGATTGCACAGATGGACAATAGAAATCCTAAATATACACCACACAACTATCTCGACAAATATGTGTTTAGCGAATTGCATGAAGTATTTTTCTCTCAATTCCCACATCTATTGCAGGAGTGGTTATTGAGGTTGAAGGACAATCATCCTAAGAATCATATCAAATAGCTAGAGTGGCATCATGTGGATATCGTGCAATTGCAGCATGATGCGGGAGAATCGCCAGCAAAGCACACGTCGAGAGACAACTCAGCGTCGTAACGCACCTTTTGAATTATTTTGGAATCTTAAACACTGGTTTTTCCTGTCAATCTTTTTGAACGAATAATTAGAAGAAGATCAAAATGGGTTGGAAGCAAACACGATCAGTGAGATCTGGGAGTTTCACTCTTAGACTTTAATGTAACGGAACTTAAGGTGTAGTTATTTTTTTTTTAGAATCTTCTCTTCTTCGAGAAGATGAGTAGTCGGAGGGAACCCTAGGATCCCTCTAGGATAATTAGAGGTTTTCTATGCCCGAATGAGGCTGCTTCAAATTAGTAGGAGATTGTTGTGATTTAGTTATTCCTGAATTTTTAGTTATTGTTTTATCATAGTTGTAGCCATTTACATTTGAATGAAAATAAAAGAGGAAAATTGATCCAAATGTGTGTGGAGTTGTTGTTGTTAAAATCTTCCCTGTTATTTTATGTTTTCGTGAATGAATGAGTTATGTTATTGAACATATGATACTACGAAGTATTGGAATAGGTTTCAAATCGTTTCTCTTCATTGAGTTCATGTAAGGTGTGCATATAGTCTACAAGGAGTGCATTGACGAAGTCTGTTTCAACTCAGAAGCTCAGAAGAGATAGCGTGATACTTCCATTTGCAAGGAGAGCAAAAGGACTGCTGCAAGGTGTGCACAATCGCCCACAAGAAGCTAAGTCTTGTGTAAGAATCTGTTGCAAGGAGTGCACAGATTCAAAGTTCGATTAAATGTCAGAGTAACCCTCTAAGGAGTTAAAGGGTTCTAGAAATAAATCTCAGGAGAGATAGCGACAAAGATCCAAGAGAAAGGGAGAGATCTATTGAAGGTCGTGAAGTGATGGTTGGGATCCCTTCGGAAGGAATCGGGATCACTCACAGTCGTTAGATCTCAAGAAGGTGCGAGGAGGTTACACCTTGAAGTCCTTCAAACTTTGCGTGTTCAAAGGTTTTTCATTTGTGAAAGGGGAAAACTTTTTGAAGTTACGAAACCCGAAATCCATATGGACCGTAGATCCATCCAGAGGAAGTGGGATCCTTCTAGATCGTCACATATGGGAGAGTTTACGCTACATTTAACTGTAAGTTCTTTCAGAAATTCATGAATCAGAGGATTCTAAGTGTTGAGGATTCAAGCCTCCCGAAATCGTGAAGTTGTGAAGTGCGAAGAGATCAGCATTGTTGGTCATCGGAGGGAGAGCGAACCATAGATATAGTTTTGAGTAACTTCGTCGTTTCAGAGTTCGCATAAAAAGAAACTAGTTGCACGCAAGGCAGCCGAAGTCACGAAGTGTAAAGAGATTGCCATCATTGGTCATCGGTGGGAGCACAAACCGTAGATTTGGTTCTGAGTAACTCCGTCGATTCGGAGTTCGTGTAGAAAGAAATTAGTTGCATGCAAGGTATTCGAAGTCATGAAGTGCAGAGAGATCGCCATTGTTGATCATCAAAGGGAGCGTGAACCATAGATTTGGTCCCGAGTAAATTCGTCGGTTCAAAGTTCACACAGAAAGAGACTAGTTGCACGCAAGGCAGCCAAAGTCTGAAGTCGCGAAGCGCAAGAGGTTAAGCCTCGGGTCGCAGTCCAAGGTCACATGCAAAGAAGGAGCTAGTACCCGTTAGTTTGATATTCTAAAAAGGGTGCTAACAAAGAAGGGTCTGCAGTTACTCGTCGATATGAGAACGAAAATCGATGGTGGGGAATCATTACAGAGCGCGAAGGTGAAATTAACAGACTTGTTAGTTCACGGCCCGCAATTTGCCAACGTCATTGATCTCGTCGGGATGGGGGCTCAATGACCACGATTAGATCGAGTTGGGTGATCATTTTTCTGATTGCAAGGATAGAGATCTCCAATAAAGAGTGAGCACGTTGGCTCCCCGCAATCACTGAGAACCGTCGATCGATGAACCAATCAGTAATGACCAAATCATGACCTTGAAAAACCTGAGGGTGATAGTAGGCCTTGTGTTTGATTCAGTTTGAGACCAGTAAGGTCTTGAGGAGATTAAGATCCTAGATTGGGAGGTCGTGTAGCCCCGAGGGAGATTAGGGGGGTCTGCATCAAGTGGTATCAGAGCCTGAAATTGTTTTCGGGTAGCGAAAAAGAGCTCGAAGTTATACTCTGTGTGTGAGAAACAGTCAGCACAATGCCACCGAGGAGACATGTGGAGCCACCTATAGCCAATCGCCCTATAGAAAGAGAAATGAGATAGCATTGTGCAAGATTAGAGGTGATGGAGGAAGCGCAGAGTAGGGCACCTAATGTTGGGGACATCAGTGATGCAGAAAGTGAAGAAATAGAAGTTGAAGAAGCTGCAGGGGAAAATGTTGTCGAGGAACTCTTGCTGAGAGAGGTTGTTAAATTGGGAGCTAGAGCAAAGATAGACATCCCAATGTATGAAGGCAACTTGGATGCTGAAGAATTGCTAGATTGGATAAGATCCCTAGACAAATATTTTGACTATGAAGATGTCGATGAGGAGAAGAAGGTGAGACATGTTGTCACCAGGTTGAAAGGACATGCAACACTATGGTGGGATGAACTGCAGGCTGAGAGCAGAAGCAAAGACAAGCAGAAGATAAATAATTCGGACGGAATGGTAGCCAAGCTGAAGGCTAAATTCATACCCAAACATTATCAGATAAATCTGTTCATAAAGTTGCAGAACCTGAGACAGAAGGGTATGATAGTGAAAGAGTACATAGAGGATTTCTATAAGCTAAATATCAGGACTGGACAACGAGAGAAGGATGAGGAAAAATTTGTCAGGTATATAAATGGCCTAAGGTATGAAACCCAGAATGAGATCAACATGAGGTCAATGAGGACAGTAGAGGATGCTTATTAGATTTCTCTGAAGGTAGAGGAGAAGTTGGCCAGGAAACAGATTCAACGAAACAGAGGCAACAACCCAAGCAAAGGCAAGGGAGTTGCCCATGACAGGGCATAGAAACCCAAAGATGAGACTGAGAAACCACATAGTCACTCAGAAAGAGGAGGAAGTTATCGGGGAAGACAAAGTGGTGGAATAAATTCTTCTACGGGAAGAGGAAGAAGCAGAAGAGGAGAGATAAGATGTTATGCATGTGGAAAGACAGGACACATGTCTTGTGAATGTCCTAAGAAAAAGAAAGAATGAGATAAAGCTTACATTTCAGAATCTCATAATCTGAATGTTGAAGTAGAAGGAGCAGAAGATGGAAGATCCATGATGTTGAGGAAGGTTCTCTTGAAGCCAGAACTAGAAGTTGAAAAGTCATTGCAGAGGAACAATTTGTTTAGAACAGCTTGCAAGACTAAAGACAAAGTATTCAAGCTGATAATTGATAGTGGGAGCATTGATAATCTAGTATCCACAGAGATGGTGGAGAAATTGGAGATGGAGACAAATGCACATCCGAAGCCATATAAAGTCACATGGTTGCAGAAAGGACACCAGGTAATGGTCACTAAACAATGCCTCGTTGAATTTAAAATAGGTGGATATAGACATGAAATGATGTGTGATGTGATTCCCATGGATGTATGTCATGTTTTGTTGGGAAGACCATGGAAGTTTGACATAAATCTCATTCATGATGGGATAAAAAATATTTACACCTTAGAGAAGAATGGTAGGACACACATGTTGTTGCCAATAGAGGAGAAGAAAGTAAAATAAGAAGCCAACACAAGCATACTTATCATGAGTGGGAAGGAACTCCTGAGTGAGGTCAAAAAGGTGTTGGCATGTTTACAGGTAGAGTGTGCTTGTCATTGATGGCAAGAACAACAAGGACGATGACATTTGTACAGGAAAGAACAACAACAATGATGGAAAACAAGAAAAGCATAAGCTCATGAGGAATAGTGCAGAGTTACATGCAGAGCGCAAGTGTGCGCCAGGGCCAAGGTTAAGTTCATTGCCTAAGATCAGGAGGAGAAGCGAACAGTATGCAGAGATCAAAGCTCAAAAGGAAAATCGCAGTACAGAAACGTGATCATGATCAAAATCTCCACCGGACGAACCAAGAATGAATGAGAATTCAATTTTCTGAGTACTCGATAGTCGTTGGATCACTTTTTAATGGAAGGACAGGATAATCCATAAGAGCAACACCGGAGATAGATTGTAATATACCAGATATAAAATGTATGCAAAACAGAAATAAAATGCTAGTAATGGCAGAATAACAACAATATAACCAGAACATTCACCACAATAACACTGAAATGATATAAGAATAACAACAGAAATAACACCTTGAATCTGAAATCAATGTTCATAGGCCTCTTCGAGGGGGCAACCTCCAGTTGAGAATAGCTCTATTACAATAATATCCAAGCTAGGGTTCTCATACCCTCGATTCCTATTTATACTAAAAAGAAGAATCTAGAGGAAGATCCTTCTAGAAGAGGAAGCTTCTATTAGGTCTTCTTACATCCGCCTTATTCTATTTTATTGAAAGGACT
>JASDQU011247641.1:0-21352 GCA_032191745.1 Picea mariana
GTACCCTTTCCCAATAATCTTAAAAGCAATGGTTTTAGCAGAAAAGTGACCTCCTACATGAATAACATAATTTGAAGATCCATGAGTCTCTTGTAACAATTTTTGTGCTTCCTCATTGTTCACACAACGAAGTAAGATACCATCAGCACATCTCCTAAACAAGAAGTCTCCTATAATGATGTATCTAGAAGATTAGAGACATAGCCTTCTTCTTTGATGGGTATCTAAGTTATTTGGACATCTTTGATTTTTCAAGTAATAAACCAGATCTTTGTACCAAGGATGTTCAGCCGGAAGGATTTGATTGTTAATGTAATACAGTGCTAATAGAGAGCTATCTTGTTCATCAATTTCTTCACTTATTTCAGCATGTTGAGCTAAGTGAAGGACTAAGTCACGTCCCTTGATCATTTTAGAAGTCATGATGATTAGATCATGTTCCTGAATCTTGGCAAGCCAGTGTGCAATCTTTCCTGAAAGATAAGTCTCTGAGAGTAAAAACTTAACAACAGGTAAAAAAACTTTTCCCATCGTATGCTTACCTAAGATGAAGTGGCGAAATTTTTCAACAGCTTTAACAAAAGAGAAATCATGCTTTTCAATAAAAGAATATTTAAACTCATCATCTGACAAACTTTGACTTATGTAAGCCACTGGTTTTTCATTAACTTGGTCATCACATTGCATGAGGATAGCATAAATTGTTTCCTCTGTGGCATTAGTATATATCATAAATTCTTTCTCAAAATTCGGCTTCGCCAAAACCAGTGCAGAATTGATTGCCTTCTTGATCCCTACGAAAGCATTTTCGACATCATCTGTCCAAGAAAATGAGTGATCTTGCTTAAGAATATTATGAATTGGCTTGACCATTACAGCAAAATCAGGAACGAACCTACAAACGAAGTTAATAACACCCATAAAGGCTTGAACCTCCTTCTTGGAAGTAGGAGCAGAAGATTTAGGATGGTAGCAATCCTTTCGGGATCTAGGCTTATTCCTGGATCAAAGACAATGTGCCCAAGGATCTTGCCCTTGGTAATGCCGAAAATAGACTTAGAAGGGTTTAAAGAAATGTCAGATTTCGTGCATCGCATGAGAATCTTTCTAAGATGACCAAAATGATCTGATCAGTTTTTGGAATACACAGTTAAGTCATCAAGATAAATCTGAATAATTTTTTCGATCAAATTGTCAAAATCTATTTGCATAGCTCTTTGGAAAGTGGCACCTGCATTAGATAAGCCAAAAGGCATACGTTCATAAGCAAAAGTGCCCCAACGTGTAATAAAAGTGGTTTTATATTTATCTGTCCTTTTTACCTTGATTTGATTGTAACTAGAAAAATTGTCAAGTAAAGACATCATATGTGACCCTGCAACCTGTTGCAAAATCATTTCCATATTAGGGAGAGGAATATGGTCTTTAATACTAGCTCTATTCAATGTGCGAAAATCAACACATAATCTAATCTGGCCAGCTGTTTTTCGAACGGGAACCAAATTAGAAACCCACTCAGAATACTTAACAAAGAAAATTATCCCAGCCTTCAAGAGTTTTTCCAACTCCTTTCGAATAGTTGCTTCCAATGCAAGGTTAATGGGTCTTCATTTTTGCCTAACCGGTTTTATGCCCTCTTTGATAAGAATGGCATGTTGAATAAGAGCAAGATCAAAACCATGAAAATCCTCATAAGACCATGAAATTCAGCAAGCAACTTAGTGAACTTCAATTTTTCTTCATCAGAACATTGGGCACCTATTTTAACATTCTTTGGACAATCAGGTGTTCCAATGTTCAAGGAAATGGTTTCACCCACATTCCTTTTCGACTCCTCTTCTTTATGTTTTTCTTTGTTGCCTACATCACTTGATGGAAATGAACTTTCTAGAGGAGTCAAGCCCTTCGGAATTTTGTTATCTTCCATTGATATCATTTCCTTAGGTTTATAAGGTTCATTTTGAATGAAAGCACATATGCTCTCATCACTAGGGAAGACCAACCATGAATATACATTGTCAGGGATATGTGGACGATAGAAAGATTGAAGGTGAAATCAGGTCTTTGTGGCATAAGTTGCCGAGTAGGAGAGGCTGCAAAAACAACTAACCTGTCAGCCATTGAGTTCAATTCCCTTTTAACATGAGTGATGTTGAAAGATAGCAAGTTCGAGATAAGTGCCCAAATAGTTTGGGTGTAACGTTTCATTAACTTGTTGCTAGGAGAATATATCTTAAGCACAAGGTTTACAACAAGTTTGGAATCCCAAAAAACTGTAAGGTGACCACAACCTAAATTATAGGCATTTTCAATGCCTAGCAGTAACGCTTCAAATTCAGTGACATTGTTAGTGCAAGCAAACTCTAACCTATAGGAAAAGTTGTGAATTTTACCCACAGGAGAGTACAAGATAATACCAATTATGTTTCTTTCATTGGAGCATGAACCATCAAAGTGCATATGCCACATCCCATCCTCTATGTCAATTTTTTCCAAGGTAGTGTTGTCCTCATCTGGAAAGATGGAATACACTCCTAGGTCCTCCTCGATATAATTTACATTAGGCTGTGGGATGCTTTCTATATAAGGTGAAATTCTTCCCTCCCTAAGGACTATGATGTTTTTACCATTCTGAAGAACGAATAAGTGTGTCCTGTCGAGCGAGACGTATCCACCCCACAAAGATTGCCAATCTCTTCCTAAGATGATCGAGTAATTACTCACTGGCATATCGATTACCTGAATATTAAGGGTTGTCCTTATTTCAGGATGCGCGCACAAAACCAAGGTCACATCCTTGATCTCACCTATGCTTGTTTCTTGTAAACTATTACAAGAGAGCATGCCTCTAGCGTTTTCATTTGTATAAGACAAGCCTAGCCCTTCCATAATAATCTTCGACATTACACTTGGGCCTGGACCACCATCAATGAGACAACAATGGGCTATTTTGTCCATAATCTTTACAGAAATAAAAAATGGGGTTTTTTTTACAAGGTGTCTAAAGTTATGTAAACCTACATTATTTATAGTTGAATCCTCTTCATCTACCTCTTCAGAGAGATTGGCTGCAATGGAAGCTTTTCCTTCCATGAAAATTTTTAGATGCTTTTGTTGCTCAGGGATGACAACCATGTCCAGGAGGGTGGCATCAACTTTAATATTATCCAATTGATTAAGAATGATGTATTTAGAAGAGGGAAGAGGGGAGGTAGTTCCTTGATTGTCAAGAGCCTTAGAAACCTGAACAGTAGCAGCTGATGAAGATGAGCTTGGGCTAGAAGAAGTGCGAGAAGGATCATATTTACCTTTCGAAGCATGGGATTTATTTCTAGTATTTATGATCATAACATCCTCTAGCTGTGCAAAGTCTAGAACAACAATAGTAGTTCCAGTACTTTTACCAAAGATTTTATCTCTAGCACTCTTATTTACCTCACACATACTTTACTCATGGTGTTCCTCGCAAAAGTTACACCAACTACGAGGCATGATGGCTTTAGGTTGAAAATTGTTTTCATTTGGATTCCTAAAGAGTGGTGAAGAAGAAGATGAGGCCCCAGGGGTAACTGAGGGGGCATTTCCTTTTCGCTCATACATTATCATTCGATTATTCATGTCTTGTACAAGCTGTAAGAAGGTGGACATGTCCATCTGTTTAACTGAGTCTCCCTTAGGAAGACCTGTTCTTTCAAGCTGTTCTTCATACTCTAAACAAGTATGCAGAGTGAGATGAAGGTTATCAATGGATTTTTCCTCAAGCCTATGACGGTAGGGGGAAGGTAGAGCATTATAATAATGCATGAAAGTGGCTTGGTTCTAAGGGCGAATAAGTTCGGGAATTTGGTTATATTATTTGGTGAAATGCAAGTTGAAAGACTTGATAGTTTCACTATCTTTATAAGCAATGTTAATGTATTCCCGTAACTGCTCTGTTGAGCTTTTGGACTGCCCATAGCTAGACCTGAACCAATATGCTAACTCCTCCCAAGTAGAAAGAATCTTAGGAGGAAGGTAAAAGAAATCGACCGCAACCTTCCCTTCAAGGGAATTAACAAATAAGCACATACAAGTCTTATTGTCAATGGACCCTATGTTATGACAGGCATTACAAAATGCCACCAAGTGTTCATTCGCAGTGACCATGCTATTCCCTGAAAACCTAGGGAGATGCTCTTTGAATTTAGGAAGTGGACGAGTAGCAGGTGCTAGGTTAAGAGGGTAGGAAACATGCCACGGAGTAGTTGTAGCATCTTCTTCAAATTGAAAAAGCCCATACTTTTTTACGACTTTGGTAGGGTTTGTAGTAGATTGGACAGGGACTTGATGACTATACAAGCTACCAATCACTGACAATGCTAAAGGTTGAGATGAAGAAGCACCTCCAGTGTCACCAGATCCACCAATAGATGCCATCTTGTGAACGATAGGTAAGGGAGAGAAAGACGAACTGGCTGAATCAGACAAATTTCTCCTTAGAGTACTTTGTTGGACTGACAAAACAATGTTTCTTCTTCCTATTTCAACAATAGGGTTGATCTCAGGTGATAAACCTTTTCTTCTCTTAGAGATGTGAGGGTTTAAGGACATGAAAAGAATATCAAAACTTCAGGAAAAAGAAAAGCTATGGTTGATTCCTAGGTTGTATTTGCCTAGCTTCCCAATGTTCTCGGACACTTATGTCTTGTTCAATCACTGCCCATGAGCATTCAAGCTCAACCTGGGTATTAGTGGTCTCTAAGATGGTATTAAACAAGGTTAACACAATGTTGGTCTGATCTTTAAGACCAGGCTCAATATTGGGCTGCCTTGCAATATGTACAGTCATGAAAAAAAGAAATAGTCAAAGAATAAAAAACAGAAATATAAACATATTCAATGATAATCAAGCATAGAATCAACCAAAGAGATATGGAAGATCTCCCCAGTATGGTCGCCAAATAAATGTTGATGAAAAGATATGAATTTATCTTACTCAAACATTTTCGAATCTTGCTTGGCTAAGGCAAGATAGCCAGGAATATTACCCTATGTTTATAGCCTCAAAATGTATTACTCAATCCACAAGTATTAATTACAAGGGCTTAGGCTGATTTTTTTAAATAAAAGATTGTTGCAAAATATAACATTTTTATATAATTTTCTGAATATATGCAGATTGCAGAAAGTAAATGTGGAGATCAAAAGAAAAAATACCAAGTCATAGATTAACCCAAATGAGACAGAATAACAATCGCTTTATTTCATTCCAAGAAATCAAAAGTATCTTTCTCTTTACAAAAATCCCTGTGGGGGCATGGACCAAGGTCAAACTTAGAAGTTCCTGATGAAAACCATACAAAAGGACTCTGACAAGAAGTAAAAACTGAACTTTAAAATCTGGATCAACTTGCCACAGACTGTTGCCCACTGGACTCTACACAATATCCTTTATTAGTCATGAAATTCAATTCATAAATAGACAAGGTCTACACAGACTATCAAAGATATATCAACACCTCTGAAACAAACATTTGAATGATACGATTCAACCTTGAACCTTGTTATCTAAAATAGGACCCTGCTGTCATAAAAGAGAATTAGGCTTTTAATGAATTGAATAATGAATGAAAAATGAACTATCTCAATAAAACTCAACAACAAACCTTAGTATGCTTTCTCCTTCTATTCTCCCTTTGTTCTTCCTTCTCATTTGGTTTATGCATTCGAAATTAGTTGAAGTAGTTTAACTACCTCATTTAGTTAAGTTAACTAAAACTTAACTAATCTTTAGTTTAGGGGAAGTAATAATAATAATAATAATTAAGGGTCTTTAAATAATAACTAAGTAGGTGGGACCCCTTGTGACTCCCTTTTATTTCTTAACAAAAATAAACATAATTAGTTAACCAATAAAACATACGCCTCCTTGCGGCTCCCATAATTATTTCCACAATTTGAAATTTAAATATCAGAAATATTTCAAATTATATCCAAAATATGTAAATATCCACAATATCCAAAAATTAGTTTGTTGTCCAAAACTTTTTGCAGTCCGTTGTCCTCCACAAATCAATTATAAACACATAATCAAAATCAATATTTGCCACTTTGAGAGGCAATTCTTCCTTTGTTGTTGTTGTCCTCCCTGGATTTCCCTGAATTAACCTTAGGTTGGGTGGAACCTTGTGGATTGATCTCACTAATGACATGGGAGCAGTCATCCTTCAAGTGCATACAGGAGGACACTGACTTGGCTGAGTCACTTGAAGGGGAGGACAGAGCAACAACAACTTTACCTTTTTCATGCACAAGGTGGGCCTCGATTTTGAGTCTTTTGCTTGCATGGGAGGATTGTACAGGTGAGTGTGCATGGGCAATCTAAACATTTGGGTTTACAGGTGGAGGAGGAGGAGGTAATGGCAAGTTTTTTCAGCCACGATGGTGGGAGACTATTGGGTGACAATCTCATGCCATCCATTATTCTTGGGAACTTTAGGTTGCAAAGATACATGGGGAGGCACACAGATACCAGGAACATGTTGGGGCTGGAAGGGAGGCCTCTCTGGTCTAGGTTGGACTATCCCTTGCCCAATCCAATTGAAAAATCCAGCTTGAAAGAGTTGGTTTAACTCTTGAGGATCGACATCGAAATGTATTGAGAATCTGGGTCTTCTGGGTCCTCTATTCCAATTTCCTCTACCCCTATTGTTTTGGCCATTACTTCCTCTGCTGAAGAAGCTCATCCTGTATGCAACAATTATTAGCAACTAGCTCTTAACATACCATACATGACACTCTCTTAATATGAAACAAAGTTTGGCTCATAAATTAATGTAAGACCCATGCAATCCAATCCATAAAATATATTTAATAATTGTCAAATGAGTAGGGGGTGAAATAGGGTTCATGGGATATCTAGGGGGATTATAATAAGTGAAAAAGTGATATCAGGACAGGGAGTCAGAACATGATTACAAACAATATCAGAATATATCAGTTGCCATCTATCTCTATGTCATTTTTTATCACTGTCATTCTGAGTTTTAATTTTATTTTAGTGAACAGGGCGTGCAAAATGAATTTGGGATAGTGAGGGGATTTATAATGAGCGAAAAAGTGAGAAAATGAGAGGGAATTATATAGATATTGTTCATAAAATAAATTAAATCAAACATCAATCATAACTTTGTTTCAAATTCAATCCAAAAAGCATCCACTTCCAAGACCTAAAACATTTAATTGTTCTTCAATTGCATACATATTACTTGTTATCTTTAATAAACAATTTATTTTTCCCATAAATCTTCAATTTATATCAATCTATGCATCTTACATAATGATTGTGCAAATCATTTCCAATTCCATAGTAACAACATAACCATTCGAGCCACAGTCCTTCATGCTCTAATGTTGATCTCTTCTTTTAAAATAAACAAAATATGCACAGTGATTCATGTTATCTATATCCAATATTCATCCTTGGTAATCAAATAACAATAGACCTAGCGCTAACAATCAACAATCATCTATCATCAACAATAATCAGGCACGATTTAATCACTCACAGGTCCCTTTTAAAATTGGACAGACTTAAGAGCATGTTCGATGAACTAATCATACACAGAGGTCTTCAATCATATAATCGACACAATCTTGAATCGACAACAACAGTCAACCCACAACATGTAGCCCCGAGCTTGATATCCATGTTCATTAACATATACAGACTTCCTTTTAAAACAAATGATCCATAAAAGATAGAACCATATGATGTATGAAGAGAACATAACCATATCGACACACATGTGTCTCTTTAAAACTTGACAGGACCAAGATTATATTTTATGAATCGATCATACACAATTGCTTTTACAACTCAATTGGAATCATGATCGTGTTAGGATTCGACAATAAACAGTAATAATAATTGTTAAAAACTATCTCAAATTTTTTTAAGATTAACTCATTAAAACCAATTTTTTCTAACCCCACCTATTCACTCTCGAATATAAAACATTTTTAAAAAATAAACAACCTCATTAAAGAATATTAAAAGGCTTAGGAACAGAATACCTACAATTCTATAAACTTAGTTGATTTTAATATGTTTTAAGCCTCAAAATTATTAAAAAACTTTTTAAGAAACTTTAAACCCTAAATAACAATAATAAGCAAACCCCTAAAATAACTAAATAATCTACTCAATTACCAAAAAGTAAACCCTACAAATTACCTAGACTCTAGCTAATTAAAACAAAAATTAACAAACATTGACTTAATAATAATTTAAAATAATCTCAAAACAAATTGAAACAAAACCCTAATAAAACTAAATCACACTAAATAAATAATATAAATAAATAAAAAAGAAGATTTTTACCAAACAACCTAGCCAACACCTAAATTTCTCGCCAAACTCCAGTATTTAAAACCAATTCTTCTCATCATCTAAACTCAGGCTTATTGTCCTGAAGATGGATCCTGATTTGGATTCGAAACGTCGACAGTCTACTGACAAAACTGTGGCCATTCCGATCAATCAAAAAAACCCCAACCACAGAAATATTTTTAATCAAAAGGAAAGCTCTCGGTTGTAGGTAACCATACTTTTCTTTATGTTCAAACAAATTCATCACAAAGAGGAAACACAGAGATTCGACCAAGATATGGTCTTGAAATTAGAGAGCTCGTGCCCTTTATAATTACCACAATCAATAAACTAGTAAACCAAAATCTTGATAGGCCACAAAAGGTGCCCGAGGAAAGTAGAAGCAAGTCAGACTCCAAGTTGGGCTCTTTAGAATTTAAATGCAGAGAGGTAACGAAGGTCTGCTTGACCTTAGAAAACACAAAGAGCTCATAATCTTTTACATCCTCAAGAATTTACCATTGAGAAGCAACCACATGTAACAAATATCATCTTGGAAGGATAGAGATCCATGCTCTTTTAAAACACCACAGTCTTTCAACTTATAACTCCAAGATCTTGACATAACCATAAAGAGAATTCCCGAGTGGAAACAAGGCAATTTGAGCTCAACAACTCAGGCACACACAGATGCCTCTAAAACTTTATTGCAAAGAGGAAATGAGGGTTAATTTAACAATGAAGAATACTTGAAAACACATAGATACCGTGTCTCTTCCCAACACCTAGGAGGTCGATAAATTTCGAAAAACAATTGACAGTGAGGCTTCACAACATAACAATCGATGATTATAACAGAGATGAGAGGAGCGGGTGTGAAAAATCTCATGAAAAGAATGCCAGAGCGCAACTCGTATCCATTTGATACATACACAGGCCTCCATTAAACATTTTGGGCAAAACAAGATTGGACTGTGGAAATCTTTCGGTGAAATGAAAATAATGAACAAGCCATACAAACAATAGCTCGGGTCTTAGCCAAAAAAGAACCACACCATTGTCGACAGTTGCATTGCAACCTGAAGAATGAATCACAACCCTCGACCGAGACGAAAAGGGTGACAACAATTGATACACAGATTGGTGGTAAAAACCCATGCGAATAAACTCAAAACTTGTTGCACTATTGACATTATTTCACAGAGAACCAAAACCAACCCCAAACTTACCACTATTTTCTTTTAAAACAATAACCAATGCGCATAATTTACAATCAATAACACCCATTACTTCCTTTCAAAATACAAACATTTCACAGTAACCACAGAGAACACCATACACAACATTGAATGTCGAGTCGAAAACTCAAGAAAGACACAATTTTGATGATAGAAATGCTTGATGTTGCATTTCTAGCATTGAAACTGTGAGTCATGTGATGTAACTACGTGGGTTGTTTTACTATGATATTCTATATTAAAAGTGGCATGGTGTCACTATGATATGCTCTTGATTCTTGATTGTCATTAGTTTGCACCATTCCCATATGCATATGCTACTAAGCACTTTCATGCTTGTTAATTGGTTACTTGGCTCTATGTTCAATCTTGAGCCACTCGATGAATGCCTATATTCTCGAGTTGTCTTTCATTGTTACCCGTGAAAACAAGCATGAATGCCTACACATCGGACATGAAATCTCATTAAACCTCAAAGTCATGTAAGCCACCATGTAGCCATATGTATAATTAAACCATGACAATATCATGTAGAGGCGAGTCACACAAATGAGATGAATTACAAAATGCAAACATGTGTAAGATAAGAAAGGAAATCATGGTCAATGTACAATCAAGATTACATCCAATATAGCCAAGGAAGACCAATGTATAACAAGAAACACAAGTAGGCATTTAATCACAAGGAAAATCACTCAAGTCGGTGTACTTAATCATTTGAGTAATGTAGATTTCCATAGTTAGCCATAATTAGTACATTTTTTTGGATATATTGTCTTGTGCAATCTAATACATCATCAAGGTAAGATAAATCAAGAAAGCAATTTTAAAGATGAAGCTTAATACAAAAAGTTTAAATAAAAGAGGGGTCCCCAAGTCTATCATCTTGGGGCTTGTTGGGGCTTCAACACCGCATTAATTCAATTTTGTTGAATAMGTGTTTAACTTGATAGATTGAACAATTCCTCAAAATGTTTTCGAGTTGGGATATATCCCCTTCTTCACTTGGTCATCTCGTCTTCTAATATGGGATACCTTCCACATATCCTTGAGATTCTCAAGGGACTAATTGAACTCGTTGGGATTGGCATATGATCTTACATAACCACATTGCTCCAAGGGTAATTGACATAATCAAAAGCAATGTAAGTTAGTGCAAAATCAACTTGAAGAAGAGTTCTCTAATTAGGGACAACTCTTGGTTATATTTGTTAAGAAGAGCCTTATCATATTGATGATGTTGTTAGGACCTTACCTACTTAAGCTTAATACCTTTGAGGACAAAACAAGGCCAACACAAGACTAAGGATTAAATAAAGTTTACTTAGGGCATTATTTTACTTAGAAAGGGTTCACCAATAACAATTAAACCCGAGACCAACCAAGTAAAGCTTTCCAAAACCTTGTTTTTCAAGGATTAACCTGAAGTTAGGTTTAGGGTTTATCAATTCTTTGTTGTTTGGTTGAGACATACCTAATTGTTTTTAAGAAATGTTGACAAAGATTTCACTAGGTTGATGTAGGACAAACTCTTGAAATGTAGAGAGGTATTTATGTTGTAAAAACAATTTCAAAATACACAGAGGTCAGGTATATTCATCTTAGCCATGGGAATATTTTAGGAATGCACGTGAAAGGGTAATGTGGAGTATTGCTAGTAAGAGATTTTTTGTTCCTTTTTATAATTTTTTGTACGATGGGAAGGGGGAAAACAGAGCAACAAGCATATTCATATTGTAACTAGTCAATCATTATGTGATCTAGATTTTACGAGCAGAACAAAAATGAATATAGATTATTATTATTCTTAACACAGAGACACGAGAATAATAGAGATGCAATAACAAAGATACAGTAAAAATGGTTTCTATTCAATAAGAAAATATGTTGAAACTGTAAACTGCAGTGGAAAACAAGCTTGCCAGAATGGTGGCGACTTATCTCTGAGAAGAGATGTGATGACTGCGATCATTCGCAAGAAGATGGTTACAATGAGGCTCTCCAAGACTTTTTTACAATAAACGGGAATGACAAAACTTTAGACATCCAAAAACCTAACCCTAGGAAATGAATTGCCAAAAGTCATGTGGGCCCTGTTGGGGTAAGCTAATACATTAACTTCCTGAGGTCGTAACTTTTGCATACAATCTTCGTTTTAGGCGCATGATATCCCGTTGGAAAGGTCTATTTGAGGACTACACATATTTTCGTCAGAATTTGATTCCACCTATAATTAAATTGTGGCGAGCCCTAAAAATGTTGTTTAGGGCCTCAAAACGACCTCGGAAGTCAGGGACTTGAAAACTAGGAAAAAATTGCTAAACTGGAAAACTGCCAAAATGAGCCAGTTGGAATAGGTGGGAGGCCACCGAAATCCATATGGATCAATCCTCCCCCCTTAGGAAGAAATGGTCTCCATTGCGTTGAGTGCCCCCATCAGATGAGGAAATTTCTGTTGAATTTGGCCCCGGGTGAGACACTTGCCTTGGTGTAGGAGCTGCCCTACTTTGAAAACCTGATAAAGCTGGATCCTTTGCTAGCGAGTTCCATTGACCAGTGTGTCCACAATCTGATCACTGGATGCCTATTGCATGCAATCATGGTTGAGCTCTGTTTTCGTCAATTGTTTTGCTATCTCTGAGGTGTCCAACAATGGTGGGAAGTATGGCTGAAGGAGGTCCATGTTGAACATTGGGTGCAGGCCAAGGAAAGGAGGAATGTTGAGCTCAAAAGCAATGTCACCCACAACCTTGGTGATGGTGTAAGTTCCGTAAGAGAGTGGGCGAAGCTTCAGATGGGGCCCTGTGAGGTATTCTTTCTGCAAGTGTAACCACACTTTGTCTCCCACCTGAAACTTGTGTGGCACCCGGTGTTGATCATGGCACTGCTTGTACTTGGCATTGGACTTCTGTAAAATATCCTGAACCTGTTGGGGGATGTGCTGGATCCGCTCAATGAACCAAGAGGTTTTGTCAGCTTCAGTTGGAGCAGGTGATGAATCGAGCAGAGTGGACGCAAGAGGTGGTGCAACATCCATGGGACCCAATGGTTGGAATCCCAACCTGACCTGAAAGGGGTTGTGGCCAGTTGAGTTGTGTAGGGCTCTGTTGTAGCTATGTTGAATATAAGGAAGACTATCATCCCATGTGCAAGGGTGCTTGGAATTGTACATGCGCAGGATATGCATTATCATTCAATTGACGACCTCATTTTGGCCATCTGTCTGGGGCTGGAAGGCAGTGGACTTGGTGAGCTTGGTGTCCAGCAGTGACCAGAGGCTTGACCAGAATGTGCTGAGGAATTGACTATCCTGATCTGAGATAATGGTTTTCGAGATTCCAAAATGTACCCAGACTTGTTCAAAGAAGAGCTTGGCAGTGGCCTCTGTTGTGATGCTCTTCTTATAGGTGGCCAGGATCGCCATCTTGGGAAAATGATCAACAACCACAAAGACACAATCGTTGCCCCTCTTAGTGGATGAAAGGCCTGACATGTAGTCCATTGAGATGGATTCCCATGGCCTGTCAGGAGTAGGAAGGGAGGTGTACATGCCCTGTTTCTTAGTGGTCGGTTTGGCAATAACGCAGGCAGTGTAGGACCTAATATACTTGCTGACATCCTATCAAAGTTTCGGCCAATAGAAATGTTTCTGCAGCACTGCCATTGTCTTTTCGATGCCAAAGTGTCTTGCCACCCGACTGTAGTGGGCTTCCCAAATCAGCTTCACTTGCTTTCTTGATGGAATGCAGAGATGGCCTAGTCGGCACAAGAGCCTGTCCTAACAATGGAAATTAGCGACAATTGAGTTTGCACCCAACATTTGGTATGTCGTGGTGAAGTCAGAGTCTGTTTCATAGAGGTTGGGCCATCCAGAGGTCTCGTGGCCGCAAGAGTCTAACACCGTGGTGAGTGTAGCGACTGGAGGTCAATTGAGGTAATCTGCGACTCGGTTGGTACTACTTGTTTTATACTTGATGTTGAGGTGGAACTGTTGCAAGTATGTGGACCACTTCTAATGGCGGTCATTCTGCAATTTGTCATGTGTCTGCATGAACTGCAGTGGTTTATGATCCGTGTGGATGACTATCTCCTTCCCGAGAATGCAATGTCTCCACTGGCGACAAGCTTGCACAATGGAGTACATTTCCTTGTCGTAAGTAGGGTACTTACATACAACATCTGATAGTGTCTCACTGTGATAGGCCACAGAGTGGTCATGCTGAGTGAGAATTGTGTTCACAACATAGTCCAAGGCATCTGTCTCGATCTCAAAGGGTTGTTGCACAGGTCCGGTAATGAAAGCACTGGGGCTGAGCACAAGCGCTACTTTAAATCATCGAACGATTGTTGTTGGGACATGCCCCACACAAATTGTGCCTTACCACCACCCCTAGTTACTTGGCTGAGGGCCCATGCAATATGGGGGAATCCCAACACGAACCTGCGATAGAAATTTGCAAGGACTAAGAAGCTTCAAAGCTCAGTGAGTGTGGTTGGGGCTGGCCAGTCACGAATGACCTGGATCTTGGATGAATCCACATGCACACCATGATGATCCACGATGTAGGATAGGCATTGGACCCTGCCCATGCTGAAGGAGCATTTTTCCAAGTTGGCATATTGTGCTGCCGCAGGGTGTGCAAAACCTGTTGAATGTGGTGCAAGTGTTCCGCCCAAGTCTTGTTGTAGATGAGGATGTCATCCAGATACACCACTAGAAAAGTATCGATGAAAGGTCACAGGATATCATCCATCATTCTCATGAAAGTTGCTAGAGCATTTGTCAAACTAAAGGGCATGACCAACCATTCAAAAATACCTTCTTTTGACTTGAAGGTTGTTTTCCACACATCTGTCTGTTCTATGGCCTAGTGGTAGCCAGACTTTAGATCAATCTTACTGAAGTATTTGGCCCCCTTGAGTTGATCAAGGAGGTCGCTGATTCTGGGAATCAAGTACCAGTTCCTGATTGTGATTTTATTTAGGGCCCAATAATCAATGTAGAGTCGCTAGGTCCTGTCTTTCTTCTACACCGACACGATTGTCTTTCTTCTACACCGACACGATTGGGCTCCCACAAGGCGATGAGTTGGGACAGATGTGCCTCTTGTGGATAAGTTCTTGGATCTATAGCTTGATCTCCTCATTCTCTAACAGAGAGCGACGATAGACTGGCCCATTGGGAAACGATGGGTCGGGGGTCAAATCGATGGGATGCTTGACATGGTAGTGCAGAGGTACCCTAGTGGGTGAGGAGAAGATATCTTTGTGATCCAAGTGGATCCAAAACCGCTAGAAAATACTCAAATGCAGAAAAGGAGGATTTAGGAATGACCTAGAAGTCTCATAAGGGTCCCTAGGCTTAGAAAATGCTCAAAAATAAAAGTTCTCAAAATTGGATGAAACCAACGCCATTGCCTCCGGCTCATTCTCCCGATTCCGTCCATATATTTACTTTCTCAAACGGAGCTCGTAGGAAGAAGTTATGACACTCAGAAGTTTTTCGAAAACAACAATAAAAAGTCAAACAGTCAACAAGTTGTACTGATGATGTTAGCAGTGCGAACGCTGACGTCAGCATGACGTGTCTCCTTCTAAAAGCCAACAATTTGGCGGATCCAGCCAAATCTGGCGGATTTCCACCAAATTTGGTGGTTACCACCAAATCTGGAGGAGGTTCGCTAAGTTTGGCGAACTGGTTAACGGTCCTGCTTATTTAATCAGGCACGCAAAACGAGGCAGAGGGGGGAGTTGGCAGAGGCTACATTGGAATCCGTGCCAGGAGGTGTCCCAGGCGACCTGCTCAGAAATAGATCGACTTTATACTCAAAAGTTGCAGAATTTCGAGGGGATTTCGAATATGCTCTTCGTTTCTTCATCAGAGTAGCTGAACAGAAAAGTGCCTCCAGAAGAGGAATGCCACGCTTTTCGAGACTGTACGGATCTGACAGGTAGAGGCTGCATTGGAATTTGTGCCAGGAGGTGTTCTAGGCGACCTGCTCAGAAATAGGTCGACTTTATACTCAAAAGTTTCAGAATTTCAAGAGGATTCTGAATATGCTATCTGTTTCGTCATTAGAGTAGCCGAACAGAAAAGTGCCTCCAGAGCCCATTTGAGCGAGCCAAGCATACTCGAGTTTACAGTCAAAAGTTGCAGAATGACGTTTTCCAGCCACCTATGATGTCTGTTTCTGCCTAGAATCGTAGATCTGAAAGTTGGTTTTTGGGAGTTCTTATGTAAGCCTTTTCTTTGTAATTTTTAAGCATTTGAGATTAATTAAAGAGCGGTCTCACTGTTGAAGTGGACCTGGAGACGTAGCCAGGAAGTCTGGTGAACTCCGTTACCAATTCTTGTTCATAGATGCTTTGCTTACATATTTATGTGCTTGATGGATGTTCTTTAATTTTGCATTACAAAGATGGTTAACAGTTAAAAATTCACATGCAAATAATGGTTAAAAGATCTTGAATTTTAGATCAAGTTAAATTTCAGATCACTTTGTATTTTTCTACGACCTTGTCCACTTGCTTCTGCTGTGTGGAGAGGTCGACCGTGGAGGCCCTGGATGTGGCCGCAATCTTTCGCTCACTCTGAGAGCAAATCAATAAGAAGACAAACATCCCGGTTTGAGAGATGACCTTCCTACATTGCTTGGCAGAGATCAAGGAAATAACACTAGGTGGGACTGCCTTGGGTATCCTGTATAATTTCCTGTTCAAAGTAATAATAACACTATGAGATCTAAATTCATATACAAGATGATGTTTCCATAAAAAAGGTTGGCCCAAAAGAACATTACAAACTTAGAGAGGAGCAACATCACACAATACCTCATCTTTGAAGGGCTTGATGCCGTACGACATGCGACACTGTTGGCTGACGCAAAGATCGCTTCCTTGGCGGAGCCATCCAATGGTGTAGGGTTGCGGGTGTGGCGTTGTCAGCAAGGTTAGCTACTTGACGAGCTCTTCTGAGATGAGGTTCTTCTGGCTATTGCTATCAACGATAAAGTGCAGCGGGGTGCCTTTTACCCACATCTGTGAATGAAAGAGGCGCTCGCCTTCTTCTGGCTCGTCTAGTTCACTGTGCTGGACCTTGGTGGTAGCAACAGTGGCACTGGATTCCACGTTAATAATCTGTCTCCCCCTTTCTGGTTCCAATTGAGAGTCAGAACCTGCATCTGACTTAGAGGCTTGCACCTCAGCCACTAGTGATTGCTTGGAGCGACAATCAACAATGTTATGCTAGAGGCTCTTATGGAAGTCGCACCACTTCCCTGTATCTTTCTTTGTCTTTATGATGCCCTTCTTTGTTTGCGACCTAGACTGGTTGTCCTGAGGTTGTCCGTCTTTGCTCTGTCCTTTGTTCTGCGGGTTGGGGCTTCCCTTTACTTGCTTATGATGTGAAGGGTTCCCAGGCCCAAAATGCTGCGTTTTTTGTTTAAGCTTTTGATCGATTTTGATGACATATTGATAGGTTGCGCCCAAGGACAAGATGTCCAAAAACTCCATTTCGGCCTGGATGTATCTATGCAGACCACCATGATCTTTGAGCACCAAATGTCACTCAGAATATTTGATACCCAGCTTGGTGTGCAAGGTATGGGAGATATTCGTGAACTCTGGCACTGCTTGGTCTCTTTCTTGCCGCAGCGTGGTCCATTTGGTATATAGGTCATCATAACTTCTGATAAGGTAGTATTATTCCTTGATAACGTCCTTGAAGGACTCCCAGGTGATAACGACTGTAAATAAGGCAGGTTCCTTTGTTTCCTTTTTCTCATAGAAAGTCTCCCACCAATCTTTGACATGGGGGATGACTTTGAGGAGTGCAAACGTAATCTTTTCTCTGTTCGAAAAGTTATGGACATAAAAATACCCTTCTAGCAGATTTAACCATTTGTTTACAACATCTGCGTCTATTTGACCTTCAAATATGGGAATATCAAAGTTGATTTGTACCTTGAAAGGGGTGGTGCCTCCGTTTGAGGAAGATGCGTCGCCTGTTGGTAGTCGTCGAAGGATTTGCACAAAACTATCCATCATTTTGTTCCTTTGTTGTATGAGGGCTTCCTTGAGCAACATTTTGAAAGGATATCCTGTCCCGTCGTCTTTATTTTCACTCACCATGAGAGGTCGCTTGGGTATGTGAGAGATTTTTTCCTCAAGAGAAACAAGCTCGAGACCCAATTCTTTGTATCTTGACCTTGTCAGGGACATGCATTAAGAACGACAAGGAGCAAAGCGCTCTCATACCACTGATCGTGATTTTATGAGCAAAACGAAAATGAATATAGATTATTATTATTCTTAACACAGAGATGCAAGAATAACATAGATGCAATAACATAGATACAATAAAACTGGTTTCTATTCAATAAGAAAATATGCCGAAACTGTAAAATGCAACGAAAAACAAGCTTGCTAGAATGGTGGCGACTTATCTCTGAGAAGAGATGTGACGATCGCGCTCATTCGCAAGAAGATGGTTACAATGAGGCTCTCCAAGCCTTTTTTACAATAAACAAGAATTCCAAAACCCTAGACATCCAAAAACCTAACCCTAGGAGATGAATCGCGAAAAGTCATGTGGGCCCCGTTGGGGTAAGCTAGTATATCAACTTCCCGGGGTCGTAACTTTTGCATACGATCTCCATTTTAGGCGCACGATAGCCCGTTGGAAAGGTCTATCCGAGGACTACACATGTTATTGTTAAACTCTAAATTTGTCTATATTTTGATTTTGGTGAGCCCTAAAAACGCTGTTTAGGGCCTCAAATCGGCCCCAAAAGTCAGGGACCCGAAAACTAGGAAAAAACTGCCAAACTGAGTCAATTGGAATAGGTGGGAGGCCACCAACATCCATCTAGATCATTATGTTAGTGGGAGGCACCACTCTCTTGTTGATGCCCCCATTGGCATTTGATTGCGACACTGCTACATAGATATATTCTTCACTTATTCATCGGGTAATGGTGTAGTAAACAACTTGGAGTGGTTGTTGTGATAATGACCTAAATTCAAATCTGATCATGAATGCTCCTCCCCTACATGGGGTTTTCCTGATGTGGCTATTGATTATATTGAATATTGTTGGTTTAGCTTCGATGTAGATTATTATATGGTGATGGCAAGGTACCAACAAACCTATTCTTCGCTTAAGTGTGAAAGGATGGGTCAAACTTCTTTCTGGGTTTATTGTTTGTAAAAAGATAGGTTCCTATTTCAAAAAATAACCTCTTCACCACACGCAGTTAACATAGATAACCAACCCTTCTAACTTAGACAAATACCATTTCCTTATAAATGTGGAAAATGAATGAATGGATGATTGTACTCCTTCACATAGCTTAGAGATGGTTCTCACTTACCTATATTATGTGTAAGTAAAATATATCGAAAAAACTACTTTTAGTTAGTAATAATAATAATAATAATAACTTGATTTAAAGTTACACCCTGGTCATATGTCAAATTGACTTACAAGACCCCTTCTTTGTGAGATAAAGACCCCTTTACAACAATACCCTATTTCCCTTTATTAGATTGGAACATATGACCTCCCAAAGAAAACAAAAAAAAAACCATATTCTTAATGGTTAAGCCTAACTCCCAACTTCTCCAAATTCAAGAGAAAGATAGAAATATATTAGTTTAAGTCATGAATACTTGAACTAACCCTTAAAAACTCAAAATTACCACATTTATTTAATTATAATTAGACTCAAATTATTTCACACTATACAAAATCACCTAAAAATTACAATTAACCCTAATTAAAAAAGACACTTGAAAAACGAATGAAGAGTTGATTCTTCACACCTTCGTGACACTCAAACGAAGGGCCACTCGACACCCTAAAAAAACACACAAGTTGTATAAACGAGCTACATCCATTCAGAGCTTTTCAAAAATCGAAGAAAAAATTTACTAGTATTTTGCTGTGCGAGGATTGGCACTCGCTCTCTGTACTGTGGCATCCATTCCCACGGATTACTGTATACGAGAATTGACCAGGTGCTTCATATATTTCAATTATTTTCATACAGTTGTTTGCCGTTCGAACGAAATCCTTCTGCAGCACGTGGAAGGGACCGAGCATCTGCCATAACTAGCGGCAAACTTTGGCACCCTGAATATCACAGAAGAGCTGTTTTTCTGATTTCAAACGCGGTTTTCAAGTGTGAATCTCGTTGTGCGGCCATTTCCGAGGTTGTTATAGCTGTGAAACTGCTTTCTGCCGCTCTTTTATGTTTAAAAGTGTGTGGGGGGTGTGTGTTTGGGTTGCCTTTACTTCGTCAATTTTTTTTTATTATGTGCGGAAGCATAATATCATAAATAGCCTTCGTGTTTAGGGTTCCACAACGTTTTGTTGGACGAGTGGCTGGGCACAATGTTGCAGAACAAGTCCTTTGTGAGGAAAACCAAGCAGGGCCGCGTCATGAAGGTCACCCATTTAACCCTAAACACTCTTATCTTTCTACTTCGAAGCATCTTAGCAAGTTTGGAATTTAATTCTGAAAGGATTTATTTGCAGCTTTACCGCTGTTATGTGATGTTTTATGAAGTGCTTGAAGGCATATTATGGAGAAATTTATCATTATTTTGAAATTTTATCTAACGGGCCTAAACGACTTTCTTCACGTTTTAAATAATTTCTACTGACAGTGTTTGGAAGTGGTATATATGTGATTTTAGCTTTATTAGATTCCTTGGTTTAACAACGTCACCTGATATTCATTTTCAAATCGGAGAACAATGAAATCTGAAAAAAAAATTCCCATGATAAAATCCATTGTCTTTGGCAAAGCGAATTCATTTAAATTTGATATAATTTCTTAAAAACATGGTAGAACATCATATATCGTTTAAACACACATATAAGTTTAACAATAATAATAATATTAATAATAATTTATTTTTAAGGTCAAGGCCAAGCTAGACATCAAAACCCTGTTCAGCGATTTTACTGGTAAAGTCTACGGAGGTATACATATCCTACCCCCTTTGGATTTGAACTTGTAACCTCTTAGGAGGAAATACATTTTCTTAACCATTAGACCCACTCAGGAAGAAATGAAATAGATCATACTAAATTACCTGGTCAAAAAAAAATTACCTAGTCATTAGATTGAAAATTTTCTTTAAGGTTGCTGAAAATTAGCTCGAACTTAACAGGTTTACAGGTTTATTTCCTCAGATAATTGGCTTTAGGCCAGCAAGGTTACAATGAATAAACAATTCTGGTAATGAGAATTTTGGGAATATGTTTTTCAGGTGGTAAGAGAGCACTATCTCCGGGATGATATATACTGTGGAGCTCTTATGTGCCAAACATGTGATCTATCAACTGCCCGCATTAGTAAATCAGCCTCTCTTGTATTGATTGTTGACACCAATGTAGTACTCAATCAGGTATTTTTCCTTGCAAATTTCACTTGATGTTAATTAAATTGTAACATTTATAATAACAGTTTTTCATACTGTGTTTTTATAGCATTACGGTGGGGGAGACATTTAAATTATTATTTATGAATGTGATAATTGTATTCTGTTTAATTTGTTACATACTGGCCTAACAGATTGACCTGCTGGAGAACACGGTCATCAATGATGTGGTTGTTCTTTCAATTGTACTCGAAGAAGTAAAAAATAAGAACATGGCTGTATATAACAGGGTTCGCACACTTTGCAATGATCCAACGCGGCATTATTTTGTCTTTGCCAATGAACATCACAAGTAAGAATTTCGTATTTCATGCCA